>CM067369.1:195830931-196045931 GCA_034401795.1 Chaetoderma sp. LZ-2023a
GAGTTTTCAATACAATACAATAATACAATGTTTATTTACACCCAGATCACAAAATAGTGATAAATGAGGAATTTGGGTTACAATTTTCCCATTCAGTATTGCAGGACCGAGTATTAAAGCTCCCGTCCACAAGCTGACACGCATTCCGTGCATTAATATGCATCAGTAAAATGGTCGTCCAATATGTAAATTAGCCTACGCTTAGAAAATATACGGTAAACAAATTTAAATGACTTTATGATTCTGTCATTGATCATGATAGAGCAAGCCGCCATTGACAATGCCCCCCTCGAGTGCAGATGACCGTTCCACGCTTTGAAGCCAGAACCTGAATTTCAAATAAACTATAGTACATGTAAGATGTTGACTATTTTGAAAGTAATTTAACAGGAAGCTGTTGCTGCCTATGGCAGCAATAACTCCCAGTTAAATTACTTTCAAAATAGTCAACATAATATTTATTAAATTGCTAATGAGTTTTCAGGCTTGTTTTTCTTTGGTTCTAGGGTTAAGTGGTGGACTGGGGTACAGATAACGAGAGACACTTTCCTAAGTAACTCCTGTTCGTTTCTGTGACATTGAGAAATAATGCTCGCGATTGTCTGCCTATTGTCTCCCCTCAGCTGGCCGCCGTCCACCCGTAATCTGGCCGCTGGCCACGCGATGAATGATCCGACATACTCGAATTAACTCACAATCGACTGCAGTCAATTTAGGAAAAAATTGAATATACGTACACATGCGGTGATTTAGAGACCCGCGAACGTACGCAACAAAACATTGCGCGCGCTGGTTATATAGCTTTCCATACTGATATTAAAAAAATATACAATAATTTCTATGTAATTGTAATAGGCTCAATGTATTGGATTATACAGAAATGTGATATATTAATTTAAATTCTTCATTTCTTTTGCGCTGTAACCCTATGATCTAGCCCGATGGTCTTACACAAGCCATAGCTATAGGCCTTGCTAAGTCACGACAGTCTAACCATGTAGCGCATTTGCCAGACGGCTAAACGTACGACAACAACAACAACAAAAACAACAAGGGTTATTATTATTATTATTATTATTATTATTATACGTGTCGGCAGATGACAGCATATTCATAGAATACGGTATTCTATTCTTAATCGGCCAAAATAATTTCCTATAGGGGGAGGGGGTGGGCGGGGGATGGGGTGGGTGTTGCTATAGCTCCTTCGGACAATACAATTCCGCATTTCATCATTCTCAACTCAAATAATAACTTTTAAATTCCGTTGACACAATAGTAATGTTTTAAAAATGTAATTTATATTTTAACATTCCGAAATTTATACAAGTCATCCGTAGGTCGTGTTCTCACTATATATACACTAGTGTTAATCAGGAATAACGCCATACGTCAGTGTAGGCCACACGACAGTATGATGTTATTCCTGATTAAGGCCGTGTTCTCACTGGATATTTAATCAGGAATAACGCCATACCTCAGTATTGCGTTATTCCTGATTAAGTCTAGTGAGAACACAGCCTAGGTCTCTAGTGATTCCCAGTAGGCGTCCGATTTCAATTTCAAAAACGATTTGACGGGACACGTTATTGCGGACTTAGAAAATAACAGCTCTCAATCTAGTTGCTTTCAAAATATCCAACAACCATGCTATTAAATGGTAGTGCATTAGTTTAATCTAGTTTGTATTGCTGTAAGCGATACTTGTCGTTCAGATCAGTGTATCTGGTAAATCAGTTTATAGGCCTAGATAGGGTGCCTCGACCCTTTCCCGATTTTTCCGTTGAATTATTCGTGGGATTCGTGGAAATTGACCTATGCGAGTTGTCTCCCTTGAACTATAGCGCGCATCCGATTTTGGACGGATAGCCTAAGCGCGTGAAAGTAAGGCTTAAGTTATTTAAGGTAAAGATTTAAAAATAAAACTTCTTTTCGATTTTCAAGCTATATGATTACACTCGCGAAATTAGATCAGCATGCGTATATAAACCGGCATATTCTACCGTCCGTCGTTGGCGCGTGCTCAGAGAATCTCCAGCCAGATAGATTATCCAATTCATGCAAAAATAGACACTCGACGAGTGCTCTCCCTTTAACTACAACCAATTCGATCGAAGCAAAACCGCGACAATATAGTAAAATAAGACGAAATTTGGGCTGTTATATAACATAGCAACAGCTCTCAGCAACGTAATCACGATTAACAGCAGCAGCCGTCACAATATTTTTGCAGATTAAACCATTCGCCCTAGGTCTTATATAGTTTATATAGGATCTAATGATTATGCCTATTTCAGATAGCCTGAAGATAGAGGGGATTTACATAGTCTATAATAATCTCCCTAAAAAAGCCACCTATAAAGATAGAATAGCCTATAATTCAAATGTAATTAATTAAGCTATGGCGCTTTTAAATAAATGCTGAAAGAATATTGAAATTTCTTTTCATTTAATAACATAATAATCACAATATAATTAGTGTAGCTGATCGTTGGATGCGTTAAGACATACCTGGGGGTGGGGTGGGTTGGTGTGGGGTGGAGGAGGTGTAATGACAATATTTATTATTTTATATGTTGGTAGCATAGACTTTCTAGACGACGATAAAATACCAGTTCTGCTCACCCGTTTATTTAGTGCAAACTGGGCCCAGCATACACATTTCGAGGGTGGGGTGGGTGTGGATGGGGGTGGGGTGGGTGGGGTGTGGGGGTGTGGAGGGTGGGTGTGTGTGTGGCGTGGGTGGGCTGGGGGAGTGGGAGTTAGGGGGAACTTTCGCTATAACGCAATCACAATTGAGGTCTCGTCCAGGGGTATTCCCTAAACACTGAGCCATTAACAGAATATCAAATTCAAGTTATCTATGGAGGTGTTGTCTTGAATATTTTGATGATTATTTGCGAGCAACAGCTCCCAGCAAAATGGACCTTTCCAGTTTTAGCTATACCCGCCCATCTCTAGCTAAGCCGCACCACACCTCGCTCGTGTTGGGATCGATCGTTCCCTGAACTCCCTGATTATCTATTTCCAGAAAACTATACAGGTAAGCTGTTAAATATTTTGAAACAAAATATTCAACAGAAGGTTTATTAAATGGTAAATACATACAATCCATACAACGTGTCGGGCTATCACGCGTTAAGGATGGACTAAATCGACTCATTCATCCAATAATTAATAATGACGTCATCCTACATGTCACGTGGTTGATTATGACGCCATATGATGGATGGATAAATTGGAAAGGTCCATTAACTGCTTGTGACGTATTTATCTACGCCATTCATGACGTAATTGAGTATGACGTCAGCCTACACGTCACGTAGTTGAATATGACGTCATATGATGGATAGATAAACTGGAGCATTCCATTAGCTTCTAAACATTCAACACATTTAGTAAACTTTAAATGAGTTTTCGAATTAAATGTGCATATTCACAGCGGAATGCTTGAAAATAATATTGTTTAAGTTGTATACTTATAGAAGCTTAATTTGTGTAACTCAATGTACTGAAACGAAATAAATCTTAGTATAAGATGATTTCATCCGGTACAGATTATTATACATTTATTTAATTGCAAAGTTGAATTAGGGACTCTAATTCACAACTTAAACAATTATACGAATTTATACGAAATTAAATCGTCATATGCTAAGATTTATTTCATTTCAGTACTAGTACATCTAGGACCCCAATTTAACCATCTAAAATTAAAAAAACTTTGACAATTTTATTTTCAAGTGTTCTGCTGTGAATGTAACCTTTCGGGTTCAAAGGGGTAACCAATTTGAAGCGCATCCTCATGCATTGACTCGATGTGGTGTAGTTTACACTTTACAGTAGGCTATTATCTCATCTCAATTGACCTTTCCAGAGTATCCATCTATCATCTGACGTCATATGGCGTCGTAATCAGCTAAGCGGCATGTAGGATGACGTCATAATCAGTACGTCATAAATAATTCTATTTGGCCCGTCTTTAACTCTTAATAGTCCGACACGTTGTACGAATTGTATGTCTCTGCTATTTAATAAACATGCCGTTGAATATTCTGAAACTAATTTGACTGAACGCCGTTGCTGCCATAGGCAGTAACAGAGCCCAGTCAAATTAGTTCTAAAATATCCAATAGTTTACCTGTATAGTTTTATGGAAATTGATCGATCTCAACATGAGCGAGGTGTGGGTGGAGATTAGCTAGAGATGGGCGGGGCATAGCTAAAAATGGAAAGGCCCATTAGCCTCGATCCCCAACTATGCTTAATCCGGTTGCGCTTACACGTCTTATAAAAATAGCCGTTTTACTCGTAGCAGCGAGTGGGTTTACTGTGACGACAAAAAAACCCACCCAACTCATTTCTTATCCAAAAAAGACAGAAGCGTTCGTTCGCGTAAGACCAAGCAAGCAGGGACGAGAAAGAAAAACACCGTAGGCTAAAAGGATGAAGCCATGTTCGGAGTTACCTCCCCTGCATTGATAACCGCCCTCTGATAATTAGGCATCGTGGGTATTCGGCGTCTGCGCGGACAGTGAACGTAGGACGCCCGCCTTTGATTATAATACTAATTACTCACGTGTTCGCGTGTTTACACAAGCTGGGTAAATTAGAGGCTTTTACTAGGGAAGAAAGCTTCAATAATATTACATTTTCTTTAGTTTTGTCCTAAACTTAATTGAATTCGTCATTCTTTTTTATTAAACGCAGCAGATCACCACAACTGTTACTGCCGTTAATATAATTGCTACTACTGATTCGACTACTGCTATGTAGTCACAGTGTTTTAATCAGAAAGAGAAAAAGTGTTGTTTTTTATGAAGGATTCATAATATTTAACCTTGTTAGTCATTTCAGTGGTAAAATAATTGTCTCTTTGTTATTTACCTTTCGATCCCGATGCCATAGTATATCAATTTCGTGCAGGGTCTAAGTCATATAGAAACGATTTTGAATATTTTGAAAATAATTTGACTGGAGGCTGGTGCTGCCCAAGTCAGAAACGGCTTCCAGTCAGATTATTTTCAGAATTATCAACAAAATATCTTGTACAGGGTAATTTGTCACACATTCGAGAAAATTTGACATTTTATCGCAGTCCTATTCCTTTCTAATAAATTTATAATTAGCCTACTTAATTAATTACGTAGTTTAAAATCTTACGCACCTCTCACGTGCCCGCACTTCGATATTAGAATACCGTGGCTACTGGTTAAGCTACCCATGCAGCTGATAGGTTTAGTCTTGCAATGGATGACTCCACTTTTAGCTATGCACCGTCCAGTACTGTAGCTAAGCTTCGTCCCACGCTTGGATAGGTGGGATCGATCGAACCCTGAATTATCAGAATCCAAATGTCAAGGTAGTTATTCAGGTAAGCTGTTGAAAATTTTGAAACTAATTTGACTGGGTGTTTTGCTGCATATGGCAGCGACAGCAGCCAGTCATATTAGTTTCAAAATTTTCAACAGAATGCTTATTAAGCAGTAAATCTATCAAGGGCATAGAATTCGTATACTTGACGGACTATTCAAGCATCATGACGGATTGTTTCTGTCTTAGGAGTGTGACGTCAGCCCACATGACATGTGACGTATTTGATTCTGGCCTCATTTATGCCAGTTCTTATTCATCAACTGATGAATCCAGTTTCTCAGGCAAACATATGACATCATAATCGACTACGTCGCATGTAGGCTGACGCCATGCCCAATTATGACATGAATGACGCAATTTAGTCCATCATAAATGCCTAATAGTCCATCAACTTGTACAAACTATATGTTTTTACTATTTAATAAACATTTTGTTGAATATTTTGAACAAAAACAGATAAATTTTGTTGAATATTTTGAACCTAATTGGACTGGGCGCTGAATTAGGCAGCAACAACACCTTGTCAAATTAGTTTTAAAATATTCAATGGCTAACCTATATAGTTTTCTGAAAATTGAGATTCAGAGAGTGCAGGGGTCGATTGATGGGTGGAGCTTAGCTAGAGATGTGTGGGGTATAGCTAAAACTGGATTCCTCCATTGATATAGATGTATCTGTCTAACGCTTACACTCCCACCACTCTCTTAATCTGCTTGCTCGGTGCGGCTGCTTATGGCTTAGTACTTGAACGAAAACATAGATGTATTCACCACATGTATATCTTAATACCAGTCTGCATGCTGATGCGCGTTATATACACCTGTGCAAAAGTTAAGCACCACCCTATTTTTATGCACATGCGAGGGTATATTCATGTGCTATGAAGAAAGCAATAGCATAAACATTTATGTACCCATCCATCTTAGTACAAGAGGTAATAATGCAACTAGAGGATTGCTGATTATGATGGTGGGGAAACACTGTATGTTTTTGTTTGAACTTGAAAACGAGGCCTGAATATGGTTACGTTGACACAACTGGCAACTATTGCCCTACAGTTGACACACGTGGCTAGATTGTCATTTATGGTGTCTGAAAACGAAGTTTAACATCTGTGCACGAGTTTGAGACTGTCATTATTAATACCGGGTATATCCACCTTGTGCCTGGATGACGGCCTGGACACGACGTCTCATGCTGGTCACCAACCGACTGATACGCCATTGTGGTATTCGTTGCCATTCAAGATGGAGTGCGTCTGTTAATTCCTGTAGGTTCTGCACAGGAGGATCCCTCCTTCTCACCATGTTTCCCAGAATGTCCCAGATATGCTCAATAGGGTTCATGTCAGGGCTCCTTGCTGGCCATGGTAGGGTTTCGATGGCATTCTGGCGGAGGTATTCATGCACAGCTCTAGCACGATGTGGTCGGGCGTTGTCATCCATGAATATAGGGTGGGTTCCAGGTGCATGATTTACAAAATGAGGGAACAGAACTCTATCCAGTATGGAATCTTGATATCTTTGTCCATTTAGTGTTCCAGGTACAGTCAACAGATCCAGCTTACAATCAAATGAGATGCACCCCCATATCATAACGGAACCTCCACCAAATGGAACTTCTTCCATGATGTTACGTTGGTCGTACACCGTGCGTCTGGACCTCCATACACGAGTTCGACCATCTGTGGCATGAAGCAGGAACCGACTTTCATCGGACCAGTGTACCCGTCTCCAGGATCTCATGTTCCAGTGTCTTCTTTCGTTGCACCACCTCAGACGCTCCTCTTTGTGGTGTGCAGTGAGGAGAGGACGTCTGACAGGTCTCCTAGCTTTCATGCCAGCAGCATACAGTCTCCTTTTGACGGTAGACATTGACACTCTATTGCGCGTTTCCCATTGCTGGCTGAGCACTCTGCTGTTGGTGAATGGAGATCTCCTAACAAGGCGTACTAGGGCTCGATCATCACGGGCAGTAGTCTTCTTCGGTCTTCCAGATCTAGGCCTGTCCTTCACCTCGTTAGTTTGCCCATGTTTTGCAATCAAACGACTGATTACAGTATGGTTAATGTTCAGCTGTCTGCCAATCTCTCTGCATGACATACCAGTGGTATGCATACCTATGATTTGCCATTTCACACGATCACTTAACCTTCGTCTTGCCATAGCGGTTCACAATCAAGAGCTAATTCTCTCTGTACAAATAAACCACTGTCATGAACACAAAATTCCTAATCTTGTCGCCTAAATCTGTATGTAATGTTCTACACCTCAAACTGGACTTTTACATAACTGAACACGTGTGCTGTTTCCCGCCACGCACGGACATCAAGCGGCGTGAAGTCATGCATGCATGTGCATTTCGTACTTGGAATTATGTCAGCTAACGCGGGCACAAAAAGTATGGCAGCCTAGTTGTACCATCATGTTTCTACGTTCTATTGTTTTTGCTGGTGCTTAACTTTTGCACAGGTGTATATATTAAACGTACCAGCGGATTACGTCCCTTTAGCTGAATCCAATACATTAATCTTGAAACTGACATGATGCCCATTTTTTTAATATTACGAAAATGCAACTATGCGATACTGAAAAATTAATTGAACATACCATTGCATCTGAATAAATTAAAATGATAAATGATCACTCAGATTGTTGGTATCTGTTCATTCTACTTACCAAACAATAGATAGTAAATATATTACCTACTTACCAAGCAATACATAATAAGTATCTTATTGCCTTTGAACATACTTATACAAATGCACAGCTGCCAGATTTGAATCTGTGATCTGGTGACCTCTGCTGAACTAGTATTTTGTCTATCAATATGCACAGCTGCCAGATTTTAGCAGCGGCCCAAATTGGGGGTCTTTTGACCTTTGCTGACCTAATTACTCATCTGATTTGTACATAACGTATATGAAATGATGGAGTATATAGCTGGGAAAATTTGAGGGGTTCATTCGTTACTCTAGCTTATGAGGATGTGATGCTATGTTCATTTCATTTTTCAGTACGCCATGATTGTATTTTTTTGGTAATTTTCAAAAATTGTCATTCTGTCAGGTGTCATAGTAACATCATTTCAAGAAAGAGATGAACATGGGTCCTTGTGATTCGTCAAATGATGTCTATTACCCACTCTTCAGGATCGTAACATCAAGATATTCATCTATTATCACTTTGTAAGTCACAGCATGCACATCTGTCCGATTCTAAGCAGTGGACATAATTGGTGACATTTTGACCTTTGCTAACCTAATGACTCGACTGATTTGCCTATATCATATACAAAATTGGCATAAGAGGAATATGTTGAATAGATGTTTTCTTACTGTGATTGTATAAAAGGTTATCCATTCTTGTTACCCAGACCGCTTAATATGCCATCTTCATTCTGGATCATACGCAGAATTCGAACACGTCAAAAGACACAATGAGTCCCAGTTTATTGCATGTTAACATATACCCTGATAACGCAGCTTACTGGGCTGATGCTGAAAGTATCGGCACGGTATCGACCCAGCATCGGCCCAATAAGCTGCGTTATTTGGGTATATTATTAATCACCATAATTCAAAGTAGCAGATACATATAGTTTGGCTGAATGGTGGGGTTGGGGTGCGGGGTGGGTTGCTGCAAGGTGCGCCTTTGTAGCCCATGGACTATAGGTCTATACGCCTCGATGAGCATAGCCCTGGGATAGTGATAACCAATTGTGTATTGGGTCATCCGCCATTGACCATTGGGTACGCCGATAACCCATTTTGTTTATGTGAAATTGACAGACAGATGCGCCGATAGACAATTGCTTAGTGGCTCTGTGTTATTGACCAATGGTCAAGTCCCGGTATGTAATTTATGTGATACGCAAAGGAATAAAATAATTATTTTATGAAAAAAGATGAAAAGGTAAATGATGAATGCGTTTTTCCACGTGTTATTGGCATATTGTTGTTTTTCTTCTTTTCTTGTTTTCTTTATTTGTTTGTATTACATTAGACCTATACAGTCCCTTATCTACGTTTAGAAAACAAGAGAACGCGTAATAAACTGAAATGACATGTTGTCCTTGTAACAAAAGACAGATGGGAGCTTTGATATCTTTGTAGACATTCGGTTGGCTAAATTAGGAAAATCGTTATTTTTCACAATTTTTATGTGGTGATTTTTAGATACGTATGTGCATAGGGTAACTAAGTGGCCAAATTACTCACAAAACAATACGTGTAAATCATAAAAAGATGCGTGAAATCTATATACAGCTGAATTATGAGCTTGTGTTAAAGTTGCTTACGTTACCATGGAAACGGGTAGGCCTATTTTTTCTGAGAATGTTGCGAGCGGAAGGTGTTGCTGCCTTAGGCAGCAACTCATTCCGCTTGCAGCATTCTCAAAATGAAAATATCCACCTTAATTCACATTTAGATACATAATCTTCACATTCGACTTGAATGAGTGTTTTTGAAGAAAAAAATATTAGAAATATTTTGTTTATTTTTTGCGCCGTTAAGGCGTCATATAAACTGTAAGTATACACACGACTTTATAGTGCATATAGGCAGAAGACCAGGCAATATGTACTGAGCGTATTACGACAATTAACCACAGCTCGAAAGGTGCTTTACTGTCAAATTATTTAATTTCAAACGTGAGCATGGAGTTTAATATATAAAATTTCACGTATTTTGCCATGGAAAACGACGATGACGCCGGCGATCGTGATGAAGATGTGAATATTTGTAAAAGTTTATTAGGAATATTTAAAGGGTGATTTATACTTCGTAGGGATGCAGTTATTTTCGTTTGAATATATTGATGGAAGAGTTTAACGGTGAGGTAGGTCAATAAAATAGTATAGGCTAAGTCGCCAAATCTCATTTGACACGAGACCGAGAAAAATATCTCGTGTCTAATGAGTGACCATTGGTGTTGTAATTTCCACCCCAACCACCCAGAATTGGGGGATAAGGAGAATAGAATCGTGACAGGACACGAGAGCACACCATATTCGTGTCTGACAATACCATTTCACCAAACACAGGGTTGGTGGAATCTCTGTAGCTGCGGATTTAGGGTTTTTCCGATTTCCTGGATTTTGTGTCCAAAGGAGTGGAATCCCAGTGGATCGTCATACCGTTTCCTGTATTAAATTTGAGCCAAATCGGACCAGCAGTTACCGAGATATCCACATATCCAGAATTGTATCTCATTTAACCCGGCTTTTGTATCCGGACCACGGCCAAAATCTGAAGTTCCCTTCGCTGCCTGCCTAACTGACCGACCGACTACACATGGCGTGCTTCCGAAACCGACGGCGGTGTGATACGGAAACAACAGATGTATTTTGCTAATCGCCACTCGTCGTCTGTTTTCAAACACGCTTGGAAACTTTCCTGTCGTTAACGGGTCGCCCGCGACGAGCGGTCTACTGACCAATCACTATTGATAATTAAAACACATGTCAGGTACATGTTCCACGTGTCATTGCAAGCACGTCTTCCAAAATGGCTAATAAGAGCACATGAACGAGTGAAATGGAAAATTCCGTAATTCAAGAATGGCAAGCACACCCATGCTTCTATTACGTCTCTGACAGAGACTTTATAAATAAATATAAATAATACCATGTAGCCTATGTGGCATATACGTGCGCCGAGTCACATGGTACCGTGGCTGATTGGTGGGGTTGGGGTGCGGGGTGGGGTATAGTTTTGCTGATTGGTGGGCTAATCAAATAAAAATATGCTGTCTTGCGTCGTCAAGATAATTCATCTAGTTTATTCAGTGTGCTTGAAATTCCGACACAACGCCGATACCACTAAACCAGTGACCGACTTGCCGCGATAACTCGTCTCTTTCTATCACATCGCCGTCGCATCGCGTCGGCTCAATGTGCGCTAGTATTAAGGTACATGGTGGTTTATTGAGCTGCTACCAGCAGTTAAAAACGAAACGATATAAGGGCCATGCATCTTTTATCTACGAATCCATAGCTTCCAGAAGGACTGGAAAGCTATGCCCCTCATCACGCATCGTGCAGCAATGTCAGCAGTACTACAGGGCACTGAGCCCAGGATTGTACTTTTCCTCCATGTTTCACCGCCACGAAGTGGATCGTCATTTACCTTAGTTTCACCCTTTGTAGATAGGTATATGTGGGTGAAGTAATTTTTTAGATTCACTCATAAAGCGATTCTAAATTTTTAGTGTGCTTGCAGCTATAGGGAGTAGTTCGGCAAGGGGATTCTACTCCTCATCTATGACGATCACACCGTCGGCATATTCAATCCGTATGATATGTGTTTGTGTAGCGACCCGATATACAAATTGCACCGTTGACGATCCGTCCTGCTCCATTTACCAAACGGCGCAGGACCAATATCCATTTGGATATCGGCGCACTCGTTGATGAACTGCGGAGAACCGAAATACAATCCAATATTTACACCAAAAACCAAATGATATTGGCGCAAGGACATATCTCCAAGTGACAACGGCAGGTGGGCGAGCAATAATCACACGTAATAGGACGTGTTCCTCGACAATTTATGCTATAGGTTTATACATTGTTGCTATTCTAGCAGTCATTTTGACAAACCTGCACATATCACGCCCGAGATACTGCTACGTATAATACACCCTCCCGTTATCATTTGGGTATTAGTCCTTGCGCCAATATCATGTGGATATTGGTCCCTGCTCAAATATCATTTGAATATCGGTGCAAATATGAGAGTGGATATCGGTGCTACGTCGTTGACCAAGAATAACTGCATATTGGATCTTAAATACGGCGCATTTACATTCCCACTACAGAAGTAGACCGCGTGCCGACTTGTCTAGTCACCTGCGCGTGGAGTCTATGTAACGGGCTAATCGTTTTGACGTAGCAAGACGGCCGATCATTTCGTTAGAGGCGTATCCTCAGCCTCTATTTGAAGTTTGGCTACATTACACGCTATACTGGCGTTAGTACCACTGCTCTTAGGCTTGCTGTAGCACGCCAATGTACAATTTGCTCCCTTGACCAACGACACGGATGCGGGGTTGGGGGCAACATCAAATTCAATATCGGCGTGCTCGTTAGTCAAGAGTGATGGTCCTATATCGAATACGGTATCGGCGTAGCCGTTGGTCAAGGGTGCTGGTCAAATATCGAAAACGGTAGCTGTGCAAAACAACACGATTGCATTCATTCTCGGCGCGTCTGGTGGTCAACAGCACAGGGACCAATATTGAATTGAATATTGACACGCACATTTGTCAATGGAGCATGCGAGCAATACCAATTTCGATATCAGCGTGCTCATTCGTCAAAGTTGCGGCGACCAATATAGAAATCACTATCGGCACGCCCGGTTGTTAACGGCCCCGCGGACCAATATCAAGTGTTATATTTGCGCCGATATAAAACAATATCAAATCAGAAACAATGAGAAGACTTTGTGATTCCCAGCTAGTATGTATATAGGTGTTTACTCAGGTGTTACATAAAGTTACCGCGGCTCCATACTTGATATAACCACAAACCTGGAGCCGATACAAACTTAAATGTAATGTCCCAGAAATTCAGTTACTGTGTTATATTATCTGCGCTATGCTGCGTTAGTATTATCATAATCTAATCTATTTGGTACTTCATCAATGTATATGATTCCATCTATTTCACTTCACGTCTATACGTTTTAGCATCAACAAGGCTCTGTACAATCAAGCAATCGGCCATCTTTGTAATTTGATATGGTTTCGCGTCGATGCAAAGATAGCAATGCGTGTTTTCAGTTTTAGCTACGCTCCACCCATCTATGGTTAAGCTCCACCCACGCTTCACCCCTGTTGAAACGGATCGACCCGCGAACACCCTGCCTATCAATTTCCAGAAAATTATACAGGTAAGCTGTTGCATATTTTGAAACAAATTTTAACGGGCGTCGTTGCTGCCTACGGACCTAGAGGAGATTTCTTTTAATAATTTATCGCTGAATTCACTGACTCATTATCGAGCCAGCCATCACAGTGATAAATTGTCAAAGATAGTCTTCTCCTGGGATGCACTGAATGGATAATCAAGACCACTGTCCAGCTGAAGTGTTAAATGTTTAATCCAATTTAACCTGTAAGTACTGCCATCGTAAGAGTACGTTCCACTACTTGTTTAAAGCGGGGTTAGGTCTACATCAGGAGTCGGTGTATCCGATCCTCGTCATCATCATGCCGCGCCAGCGCCGACGCCACCGGCGCATACTCCGCTGTCGTCCTCGTCGTCGGATACTTGATTGACAGATCGGATCCCTCAATTAAGCCGGCTCCCTAGTACTCTGACCTGAATGGATATATACTTTATGTCATGAATGATATTTATTTATTTATACGCATTTTAACGTTCAAGAAATACTCTAATAAACCTTGTCACGATGTACTTTATGGGTTCATGGTTGTAACCTATACGCGCATTTATTAATGACAGTTGCAGTATGCATTGAAAGACAATGACATTAGACACACACGAAGTGAAAGCAGCTTTCTAAAAAATATTGGAAAAACTTCCTGTTTATTAATAAGCAATCAATAAAGACTATTGTCTCACTGAGTCTGTCCTAAAGTTGTTATTTGTGTAGCCTATATACATCGGTATCGTAATATTACTTGTCAGCGCGTGCGTGCGTGCGTGCGTGCGTGCGTGCGTGCGTGCGTGCGTGCGTGCGTGCGTGCGCTGTCATTATTTCTTAATTAAACATTTGCATATTATGTAGCATGCGTAATATATCAGACTGGTAGCAAACTCAACTCTTCCATTCACTCTAAGCTATATTTAATCGAATCGCCCGACTCTCTCTCTCTCTCCCCAAAACCAATAATTTCCTCTAGTGTTCGTTATTTAAAATGTCATTAGCGATGACCAAAGCAATATGTCTTCTTAAATATCCCTGACTCACGCAAGAGCTCTTTAACGATGACAGCGGTCATTTTCGTGTCACGAGAATCGTCGATCCGACGTAACGATTCCAACAATAATAGCAATGCCTTCATTAAAAACTCAGAAATGCTATCATCTTTCTTCGTACTCGTATTGTAAAAGAATTCGAAATAAAATAAAGAAAAGAAATGTATAGAATGTTTTGTTTCGGTAAAAGCCTGTTCGCACCTGGAAACGAGGGGTACGTATAAGAGGCACTTGACGTTTCGGATTTGAAGTTTCATTAACGAGTCGTTTGGAGACTCTTAAAGCCGAAGAACTACGCAGATAAGCATCTATACACCTTGCCACCGTAACAAGTATTAGCGCCACGCATTTCCTCCTGCCACTGTTATAACATTGCTAGACCTGCTATCATTTGCTATATAGCGTGAAGACAATTCGAGTGGAAGTCGTTGCTGTCTAATGCATTTCAGTTAAATAGTATTCAAATACGAACCGGTTTTCCTATTTAAAAAACATTTTCTGGGAATTTAGAAGTAAGGACGTGACTACGCAACGTTAGCACTTCAGCGACCATAATTGGCATTTAGCGCCATTGAAAAAGGCACATTCATACGCGACATGCGCGTTTGTATACTTTAAATGCACGCGCATTCAGACCACGTCCAGTGACGTTTAAAAAGGTTAGCACCTTAGAACAAAGCCAGGAGTGCTTGTAGCTATCGAGATCTGTTATTAATGAATTAAGGAAATTACGGTACTCCTCCCAAAGCAAACATGTATGAATGGGCGTCAATGCTACCTGTACAAACACATTGATGTAATATTATGTCGGCTTTCCTAAGCTACTATGGCTAATGATCCCGGTGGCAGTAATGGTGAAGCAATGGCATACCTTCAACCCATTTTATTCTAAATAAAATATGCATAGCATTTGGAATGTACTACGTAGAACGTTTTAAAGCATTCGTCTGATTATTTGGAAAATAATTTGATTGAAAAATCAACACGCGTTTCAAACGCATCCTTTTCAAAATACTGACCAGTTGTCATATTTTGGAATCAAAACATCTGGGATTTCAGCCAGAAACTGCTAGATAGCCTACTTCCGTATATGTTTGAACAACTAAACGATTATATTTGTTTGGCCCCAGGGGTGACTGACGTTAACCTTCAATCTGTGCTCAACGATTCCAGGTAATTGATGAATCCAATCTCTCAGTCAAATGTGACATCATGATCAATTAAGTCACGTGTAGGCTGACGTCACAATCAAATACGCAATGAATGACGTAGATAAATACGCCATGAACTTTTAAAAATCCGACGGTTGTACAAATTGTATATCTTTACTATTTCATAAACATTCTGTTGAATATTTCGAAACTAATTCGACTGGGCGCTGATGCTGCCAGAGGTAGCGACGCCACCCAGTCATATTAGTTTCAAAATATCCACCAGCCTATGAATAGTTTTCTGGAAATTGAGATTCAGGGAGCCAAGTATTCGATTCATCCCAACACGAGAAAAGCACGTGCAGGGTTTAGCTAGAGATGGGCGGGGCATCGCTAAAAGTGGATTTATCCATTGCGCAAGCCCTTTGATACGTAATTTATTCGTTTGCCCAACATAGTTTTGCTCATTGGGTTTACATTGGCCCAACGTATTACGTGGTCCTTACATGTAAATAATGCAGTAGCCGGATGTAAACAACTTACTACCAGTCATTCAACACTATGCCAACGCGCGCCAATACAACAAGGCACTGTGTCCACGTAAGGCCAATACACAAAACCACTTTGCCACAAGCAATAAAACGTTGCCAGCATTGGGCCACCGATCACGTGTTTGATATAGTAGACATTTCTAAATTATCATATCATGTTTTAAGTACGTTATTCTTTAATATACTTGCAGTAGGGGTGTGTGAGGTGGTGTTATGGTGGATGCAGTGTGGGAGTGGGGTGGTCGGGGTGGTGGACTAGTAGTGATTAGAGTGTTTAAAAAGGTACCCTTATTCGATCGATGTACGTGGAACAATCGAGGATAGCCGCTTGACAAGGGACGTAACTATGCACGGTCTAGTACTCAAACGAACGAGTTACCATTCATTGTGTTTAGAGGGCTGTCAGGGTTACCTCACCCTTACCTCCTTTAGTCGCCTCTTACGACACGCAGAGGATACGGAAGGTGTATTCTAAGCCCCACCTACAGGGCAAGGGCTTATTACCGTATTTATCTTTGGAACACTGACGATCAAGATAATGAAGCAACAACAGTGTAAGTTGCAACGACAACAACAACGAAAACCAACCAATCAATCAACCAACCAACCACACCCATCACTCCCATCACACCTTTCACCACCCGCCCACCGGACCCACACCCCAAACGCCCACCACGCAAACGCGCAATCAATGATGACGACAGCAATCTATTCGTCATAGCAGTAATAGATAAAACAAATGTACTCTAATGGCCGAATTATATCTACAGTAACGCCTATTTATGCAAATGCGCATAATGTACAAATGATTACAAGCTGATCGGCTAATTAATTATGCAAACATGTGATTTAACACCCACTAACATCCGTGTATATATGTTTATGGTAATGAGCAGGAGACTAATGCGAGGAGTCAATTCACCAAGTATCCTGAAGACGATATTAAACTCAACAAAACACTAACCGCAATCTGCAATCTATTTAAAAAACAAAGAAAGTCACATTACGTTGAGTATTAATTTGACTTCAGGAAAGTTGTCACTGTACTTGCAAATGATATTATTAGCATGTATTGCAATCAATGATAGGAACAGCTTTTAACTGTCTGCCTGAAGAATTTCAGAAGACTACATTTTCTATGTGGCTTAGCTGTGGATGAATTGAATATTTTGAAAACGATTTGACTGAAGGTTGTTTGTGTCTAAGCCACCAACAACATTCAGTCAAACTGTTTTAAAAATATTAAGCATGTCAAAAGTTATTCTATGGTGTCTTGTAATACTAATACTGTAGTGGCATCTCGCTACATCCATTTAATGGTAAAAATTTGTTAACAAAACTCAAGGCTTTGCTTACTGGATGTCCAAGTGTAAGCCAAGAGTCGACTATTTTGGTATCTTTACCGCTCTAATAACTGGCTCGTTTATCGAGCCAGTCATTTCAGTTGTGGAATTAAAATAATAATTGTCGTTTGATCTGCAAATGGACATTCCACAAAGGTCACTTCAGGAAATTGGTTCTCAGTGTCTTCGAACCACGAAACTGAAGACAAACTAATCTAGCGACCACAGGGTTAGCTTTCCATTATTGGTCTGATATTGTATCCTGGATCTTAATGTAGAACGTATATCCGCATATTTTGATTGTGACGAAGGTGAATACGAACCGTATACACTTTCGTCATAATCAAAATATGCGGATATACGTTCTACATTAAAGGATTAACATTAAAATCCAGGATTTGTCTGTTATAGCAAACACGTTCGCAATGAGTATTTTGTTTAAGGCAACCCTAAAACCGTAAATCAAATTTATATTAAAACTATTATTATCAGACTAAGCTATAAAAACTGAAGAAGTCGTTTAATAACGAACACATAATGCCACTTGGAGTAAATGGTACGATTTTCTAGCAATCCATGTACGAGAGACGAGGATTTATTCTGATCTTGCATCTCTATAACGCGTCAATAATTACTGTCACCCGTTGATCAAGGGTGCGTGAGTCAATATCAAAAACCAGATATGCGCCGCTTCTCAATATATAAGGCTCTAACAATGAGTGCTATTTTACAATTATTTAGGAAATTTAATGTCGCTTTTAAGACAAAAAATTACGTTAGAAGTAATTAAGGTACTAACTCACAATGTATTTGTTCTCTCGCATATGGATTGTGTGAATCGCCAAGCATGCCTATGAAATTCCATTTGCTCAGATTGAGAATCGTCATTGTCGTTATCTTAAATGATTTGCATGGGAAGGATTTGAGCCCCGTATATCCGGGATTTGGAATCAGAATTTGCATTCTCCTTGCGGCCTACCATGATCGCTAAGCCTCAATATGGCCCGCCATTGTTTCAGTACTGGCCCAGTAACCTGAGTTGTCAGGGATGGCATGCGACAGAGACTGCATGTGCTTTACACATAGGTCTGCTCGCTTATCCGAATGACATCACAATCACATGACATAATGTTTGAAGCGCTAGCTCGACACCGGATAGTAAATAAACATATAACATTATGCACTGATTACCATTCCATATCAATCACGTGATACGATCCTTTATTTATATAACAGTAATCCTTAATTCATATTGACTTATTCACGCCACCATTTTGTCTCCTTGGACAACTTTAACTGCTACATTCTGTATGACGTAATAACAGTTTTCTATCTTGTTGAATATTTTAATACTGCCCTGATAGCGCAGGTTACTGGGCCAGGACTGGTCTAATGAAGGAATCTAGTTTTAGTTATGGCCCGCCCACATTTAGCTAAGCTCCACCCACACCTCACCAGTGTTGGGATCGATCGACCGCTGAACTCCCTGACCATTTTAAATTTCCAAACATCTATACAGACAAGTTTTTGAATATTTTGAAACTAAATTGACTGGGTGCTGTTGCTGCCCATGGCAGCAACAACGCCCAATCAAATTAGTTTCCAAATATTCAGCAGCATGTTTATTAAATCGCCATACAACTTATACAGCATCGCTTAGTTCGTTATCAATTAAGCGTTCGTGACGAACTTAGCTTCTTCATTCATAACGTAATTGATTATGTCGCCATCCTACATGCCATGTAGTTGATTATGACGCCATATGATTGGTGGATAAACTGGAATTTTCTATTCCAGACCAATACGACCCGGTATTGGCCCAGTACCCGCCAATGAGTAATTTGACTGAAAGCAGCATTCTCTCCTTAAAACGAGTTTCACAACATTCGGGAGCTTACTGGCAACCTGAACATGAACTTGAACTTGGCCTAGATCTTTCCTGATTATCCAACAATTAAATTAGTCTAAAAAACCCGAGTATCTTTCTGCGATAGTTTGAGAGAAACATGAATATATCGGGAATCGTTTACGTCCGACATCTCATATCACCTTAACAGCAGGTATAGACTAAGAACAGCAATTTGGCGCCAAATTAATTTGTTAATTATTGCTATTAATGGAAAGAGTTGCCTTCAGAAGTACGTGAATGTTCCATGTTAAAGCATCTTACTGGGCCGGAACGGGGCTAATACCACATTGGTTGGGGCATTCCTGCAGTACCAACCCATTAAGCTGCGCTAAGTCCAGAGACTAAGTGGTACACCACATGGTTTCAGTGAACAAAACATCATGACATACTCTGGGATGGCACTTCCAAATATAGCATTAGCAGTAGTAGTAGCAGCAGTGGCAGTACCAGTACCAGTACCAGTACCAGTACCAGTACCAGTACCAGTACCAGTACCAGTACCAGTACCAGTACTAGTAACAGTATCAGTAACTGTAGCAGATAAGGAGCAGGGGCTCAGGAGCAGGAGAGTTGCAGACCTGAGGCAGGAGCAGGGGCAGAAGCAGGAGCAGATCAGGAGCAGGAGCAGATCATGAGTAGGAGTAGGAGCAGGAGTAGGAGTAGGAGTAGGAGTAGGAGTAAGAGTAAGAGCAGGAGCAGGTGCATGAGCAAGAGCAAGAGCAAGAGCAGGAGCAGGAGTAGTAACAGATCAGGAGCATGGACAGGGGCAGGAGCAAAGCAGGAGCAGATCAAGAGCATGGACAGCAGCAGGAGCAGAAGCAGGAGCAGATCAGGAGTAGATCAGGAGTAGATCAGGAGCAGATCAGGAGCAGGAGCAGGAGCAGGAGAAGAAGAAGTAGCAGATCAGGAGCAGGAGGAGGAGCAGGAGCAGATCAGGAGCAGGGACATGAGCAGAGCAGAAGCAGATCAGGTGTAGGAGCAGCAACAGATCAGAAGCAGGTGCAGGAGCAGAAGCAGATCAGGAGCAGATCACGAGCAGGAGTAGGAGCAGGAGCAGAAGCAGGAACAGGAACAGGAACAGGAACAGGAGCAGGAGCAGGGGCAGGAGCAGATCAGGAGCAGGAGCAGGACCAGGAGCAAGACCAGGAGCAGGAGCAGGAGAAGAAGTAGCAGATCAGGAGCAGGAGCAAATCAGGAGCAGGGACATGAGCAGAGCAGAAGCAGATCAGGAGTAGGAGCAGTAACAGATCAGGAGCAGGTGCAGGTGCAGGTGCAGGTGCAGGTGCAGGAGCAGGAGCAGGAGCAGATCAGGAGCAGATCACGAGCAGGAGAAGCAGCAGGAGCAGAAGCAGGAACAGGAACAGGAACAGGAGCAGGTGCAGATCAGGAGCAGGAACAGGAGCAGGAGCAGGGGCAGATCAGGGGTAGGTCATGAGCAGGAGAAGGTGCAGATCAGGAGCAGGTCATGAGCAAGAGCAGGAACATGAGCAGATCAGGAGCAGGAGTAGGAGCAGGAGCAGGAGCAGGAGCAGGAGCAGGAGCAGGAGCAGTTCAGGAGCATGTGCACGAGCAGTTGCATAGTAGGGGCAGCAGCAGGAGCAGAAGTAGGAGCAGTTCCAGAGCAGGATCAGGAGCAGGAGCAGATCAGGGGAAGGGACATGAGCAGTTGCAGGGGCGGGGGCGGGAGCAGGTGCAGGAGCAGGAGTAAGTACAGGTGCAGGAGCAGGAGCAGAAGCAGAAGCAGAAGCAGTAGCAGTAGCAGTAGCAGGAGCAGGAGCAGGAGCAGCTCAGAATCAGGGGCAGGATCAGGAGCAGTTGCAGATCAAGTGCAGGAGCAAGAGCCGGAGCAGTAACAGTAATACCGAGATGATGACATACTACTGCAATAGTGCGACGTTGATATGTCTCATACCGTTAAATGGCAGTACACTATAAATCTACAATTGTGACATGCTCTTACAATGGTGCCACACCCCTGCAATTGGGACGCACATCCGCAATGGGAACCTACTTCTGCAGTGGTGACATACATCCGCAATGGGGAACTATTTCTGCAATGGGGACATACATCTGCAATAGGAACCTACTTCTGCAGTGGGGGCATACATACGCAATGGGGGCCTACTTCTGCAATGAGACATACATCCGCAATGGGGGCCTACTTCTGCAATGAGACATACACCCGCAATGGGGGCCTACTTCTGCAATGGTGACATACATCCGCAATGGTGACCTACTTTTGCAATGGTGACATACATCCGCAATGGTGACCTACTTTTGCAATGGGGACTATGCGTCTGCTATGTGGACATGCTTTTGCAACGGAGGAGTCCTGTTTATCCATCAATCACGTTACGTCATAATTAACTACGTGACGTATAGGATGAAGTCATAATTACTTACGCCATGAATGACGCAGCTTTGTTTGTCACGAACGCTTACTTGATGACGGACTAAACGTGGTTGTACGAATGTCATGTATTTACTATTTAACAAACATTCCGTTAAATATTTTGAAACTAATTTGACTTGGCGCTGTTCCTACCATTCCTATCATGCCCCTGCTTGATCGGTTGATCCCAACGAGGGCGAAGCGTGGGTGGAGCTTAGCTAGAGGTGGGCGGGACATAGCTATAACTGGATTCCTCCACTGGGACCTCGTCCTGCCATGGGGACATACCCATGTAGCATCATAACCTGTCTACTACGACATGCTCTTTCGGGCCCAAGAGACTTCGATTCCTTACTACGAGGGGTCATAAGGAACCACTAACCTTTGGCTGCAAAAGCAGTTTACAATAGCAAGCCATTCTTTTTAAACAAGCGACCGTTTTTAATATTTTTTATAAAACCTGCCAAGGTGTCCATTATAAACATTTTTGTGTGTGTTATAATATAGCCACCAGCTCCAGGGCAATGAGCGACGGGATCATATTGACCCTACACATAATCTTATTATATATAGGCAATTGGGTTAGTCATGTGATTGAACAGCGATTACTGGTCTCATAACGCTTATTGTGGATATCTTACGCAGAGACTGTCATTCATACCTTACTATAAATCTGATTCCACTAATACCAGATTATCCGTCAAAACTCAATCTATTATTATGTGTTAATTGTAGCAAGGGAACGGTAGAATGGACCTTTCAATTTTTAGCTATGCCCCGCCCATCACTAGCTAAGCTCCACCCACACCTCGCCGTGTTGGGATTGATCGATCCCCAAATGTCCTAGCTATCAATTTCCTGAAAACTGTACAGGGAAGCTGTTGAATATTTTGCAACTAATTTGACTGGGTACTGTTGTTGCTGCCTATGGAAGCAACAGCGCACAATCAAATTAGTTTCAAAATATTCAACAGAATATTTATTAAATAGCAAAGACATCCAATTTGTACAACAACGCATAGACCGTCTTCAAATATGCGTTCTTGACGTACTTATCGTCATTCATTATGATGTCATTCTACACATTACGTAGTTGACTATGACGTCATATGATGGGTGGGTACTCTGGAAAGGTGAATTACCCGCCCTTTACGAATTTATGTATACTATAGGCACTGTTAAAATATTAAAGGTACCTATTCATTTACAGGATTCGAGACATCAGAATACTTGAAAATAAAATTGTTAAAATTGTACACTTTTAGAGGCTTAACTTATGTGACAAGATGTAATGAAACGAAATTAATCTTAGCATATAATGATTTCATTCCGTATAAATTAATAAAAAATTTTAAGTTGTGAAATTGAAATAGAGACGCGAGTCCCTAATTTAAATTCGCAGCTTAAAAAATTATACTAAATTATTTATACGTAATGAAATCCTCATCTGCTAAGATTTATTTCGTTTCATTACATCTGGGCCCACAGTTCAAGCCTCTAAAGGTATATAATTTAAACAATTTTATTTATAGTCATATTGCTGTGAATATGCATCTTTAAGCACAAATTCGTAACTTCTGCTTGTTCCGACACCGTTTTAGCCGAACTACTACTACTACTACTACTACTACTACTACTACTACTACTACTACTACTACTACTACTACTACTACTACTACTACTACTACTACTACTACTACTACTACTACTACTACTACTACTACTGCAGCTACTACTACTACTACTACTACTACTACTACTACTACTACTACTACTACTGCTACTACTACTACTACTACTACTACTACTACTACTACTACTACTACTACTACTACTATCGCTCCCGCTGCCTCTACCGCTACCGATACCGCTGAGCGTATATGTAGCAACCCGTTTCATACCAAATGTATCTGCTTAGATATAGGTTGATATTTGGCTTTAACGTCAGCATGTCTGACCAATCTCAAATCATTCATGATTTGCTGAAAATATTTTGAACATATACAGTAATTGATTGCGATGCCGCATTAGCATAATTTAGCATAATTAACCTATAAACTAAAGGTGACACTAACGTATGGCATGGCAAATATTGCATACCATAGGCCATTCTACATTCTCGCCGTCTGTGGTTGTGTTTTATTGGCCTTATGACGTCTCAGTTTATTTTAGCGCCAATGGTTTTAGGCTATTTTAACCCTTCAAACCCGACATTCAGAGTCCATATTCGAAAACATATTTACAATTTAATAAATAGTTCGTTGCATATTTTGAAACTAATATGACTGGGAGCTGTTGCTGCCATACGTAGCAACAGCACCCAGTCAAA
Source organism: Chaetoderma sp. LZ-2023a (assembly GCA_034401795.1). Classification (NCBI taxonomy): domain Eukaryota; kingdom Metazoa; phylum Mollusca; class Caudofoveata; order Chaetodermatida; family Chaetodermatidae; genus Chaetoderma; species Chaetoderma sp. LZ-2023a. The sequence goes on from CM067369.1 coordinate 195,854,932, forward strand.
TTAATTTCAAAATTGCCAACAGCCTACCTTTATAGATCTCTTTGAATTTGAGAATTTATGGAACTCAGGTTTCAAACGGTTTAAATTCACTTTCGTTATTTGCTGTTTTTGCGGAATACGAAACCGTTATCTAGGCGATTTTGATATACTAGTTATTCCTCAGACCTTGTACAGGATTCCGATATAAATATCTGGGTGTGATAATATATAACTACTCGCTAGTCGTATTTAGAATTTCATCCGCATCATTAGAGTTTTGATACGATAATCATCTTAAATGTCATGTTCCAACAGGTAAATTCAATACGGCGTTTAAATGCAAATAAAGCTGGATATTATATACACACCAGCATGGATTTCCTATTGCAGGGACCGTTGAATCGTCATTTATTTTCTATTTCAAACAGCACAGATTTGCAGTGGGACCGGTCTTAAGATGAATAAAATTTTCACATACGCATACGGGCATATGGAATCATCCTATCTATTTGTAATTGTAGCGAAAAGAAATTCGGATACGGATACGGATACGGATACGCATACTCATACGCATACGCATACGCATACGCATACACGTTAATGGTATCCTAACTTAATGCAAAATGATGATGATGATGATGATGGTGATGATGATGATGATGATGATGATGACCATCATCATCATCATCATCATCATCATCATCATCATCATCATGAATAGGTGTGAGATACGGTATCGTTCGGCAAAAAACTGCCCTGTTTCCAAAGCAAATTAAAACATGCTGTAGAATATGTTGGACTACATTACATTACTACCTAAGGCAGACACAGTCTTCCAATCAAATTACGTCCAAAATAATCAACAGAATATTACCTAGGTGTGATGTCCTTTAGGATTTTGCCTAGTATTAGTACAGATACAGATACATCGTGCTCAAAACGTGCACTATATACCGATAACATGATTTTGATTTGTTTTCGAAACTTTTAAACTTATTTATGAACTGTAGGCCTACTGTACGACAACAATTTTACAGCAATAGGTTCTGAGGTCCTGAAAGAACCCCCACGTGGAACAATATGTCGCGAGAGATCGGGGTCGCCACGCTGGAATCGATGCGGATAAGTTGATCTGATTCGAGTACAATGCATTTCTCTGATAGTCAGGTAATCGGGCGTGGAATACGCAATCCACTACACAGCCACCCCACACCCCATACACAATATCTAGTTACTGTGGACCCTTTGAAGCGTGTTCCTAAAGATCTGTTGGGAACCGGATCCTGCGCGCGCGTCGCTTTACACCAAAACATCGCCGCACGAAAACTGATTGATAGTCCAACAAATAGTCTGTAATCTATCTAGAATGTTTGTTTGTACAGACCATTCAGTGTCCTGTCGGATTAATTCATATCTCTCATTGTAATCCATGTATTTTGTCGCTGTTTATGCTGAAACGGTACTGATTAATTGACAATCAATTTGACTGAAAGATCCCGCTGTATATGGGAGCAGCGACCTTCAGTCAGACTGATATCGGAATGGTAAACATGTTTCAATATTAACGTATTTTTAAAGAAATTCCGTTATACTCTGAATTGAACAAGTTAAAATTACGATAGCACTGCCACCAGAAACGTGTGATTAACCCTTTGACACTTTTAACTTAAACGGCTTCTGTAGTAGTCTTGTAAAATGTCCATTTGTAGACAAATACAATACTATTTTTGAAAATTTACCACGACAACCGAGCCAGTTATTTCAGTGGTAAATTGTCAAAAATGGCCTTCTTTTGGCATTTAAGGCCTAAAGGGGTAACAGGTATAAGCAGATAAATACCCACATATGGGGGACCTATCTGACTGCAATTTCCCCGCTCGCCTTTGGAGCTCAAATTGCCCCACCCCTTCTTTCTGTTTGCCATCTCAAAGTGGTACCATACTATCGACTGGATAAGTTTCGTGGCTCGCAATTCTTGTTTTCTTTTTCGCCTTTTTCATATTATCGCAGCTAGAAAGTGTTTTTCTGCATTCATTTCCAGCGCCAGTCTGTCTACCGAGGTATAAAAGGCTTTGTTAAAGCTGAAATCGCGATCTACAACGAACCAATGCAACAACTGTAAATGCCCTACTCTCGTGTCACTATGGAAACGGATAGTTCTGTTGCCAGATGATTTCGCTTTCCTTTCGGTGTCCTAACAAAGCCCATCCTACTCTCGTTTGAAGGATAAATGTTAAGAAATTCCTAAATGAATTTTACACCTATGAGTTCCTCTGATCGAGGCAGACACAATACATGAGAAGCTAAGCGGATACGCAAGCTTACATAACGATGTCAAAATACTGTGCAAATTCAAAAGATGAACGTACATCTAGTAGCTAGTCGTTTCGCAGGATATAATGAAAATGGGTTTTCAACTTGTAGGTTGCTCAAAAAATGCAAATCACATTGACAGGGACATTTGAAAGGAATGGAGAGATCCAGTTTTAGCTATGCCCACCCCATTCCTAGTTAAGCCCCCGCACACGCTTCCCCCATGTTGGGATTGACTATCAATTTCCAGAAAACTATACAGGCAAGCTGTTGAATATTATGAATTTTAAATTATTAAAAAAATCAATGGTTTCTCAGTATAAGTGTATGATTCTTCCAGAAATTCTACCTAGAGATATCTAATTATATTCTCTGACTGTGTTGAGCTAAGAAGAACCAACTCCATTCGCTGTATTTTCTTTGTATAATGACATGTCTCTCTGTTTTTTTCAACCTCTCTTCCTCTCTCTCTCCCTCCCACCTCTATCTCACACTCTCACTCACTCACTCACTCTTTCTCTCTCTCTCTCTCTCTCTCTCCCCACCCCATCACCAGGCCCCTCTTGTTTTCTTGCTATCGATTGCCCACTCCATTCTAGACTTCTCTGAGACTTCCCTGGGAATACACCCCGGACCCATGAAGCTGATTTAAATTAAAAGCAAATCGGCCCGAATCACACAAACGAGAGAATACTCTAATTACCCACCGCATAAATAGTCAGTACACGGACGATTTAACTTATGTAAGTTTATGGATTTTGAAAACAAAAGTTATATTGCTGTAGTGAAGTAGAAACCAGCTAAACTGAAACATTAAATCAAGCTCGATGCGTTACATAGCTGTTATGTGATGTGTGTCTGCCAAAGAGTCTGTGCGGTTATCTTGGTATGGTTCAACGGACGCCTAATGAAGCTGTAAGTCTGACGACCAGTCAACGCTAAAACGATCGTTAACCGCGACAGGTCGATGGACCGGCAGCACCCACCACAGATAACTGGACTATGGTGACTCCATGCCAAATATTGTAATTTCAAGGAAATTATGGTTTGCAAATATTTTAAGGATAAATAAACTAAGGAAAACTTATTTTGCCATATGCAGATAGTTATAAAGATGCTCTCTCGTGTTTACATTTTATGAAATAGAAGAAGTAGTTCATATGTAAGTCAGGAGTAACAAACATTACTGGTCTCCGACAAATCCTTGCTAAAATAAATTACTTACGAGGCAAGCGATATTCTGTTAAATATCTGACGATTAACAACTTTTGCGTCAACAGCGCCTCAAAGCGCTCAAAATACTACTTGATATATCAATTAAACATTTTGATGGTCAATATTTCTCAAGATATTTTAATTTTAAAAGACCATTTTTGTAAATTTACCACAGATTTTTTTTCGCCGACTTGACCATTACATGATAAAGAGAATTAGTTTTTACATAGCCAGTGTCTATCTGCAGGCCGAGAGAATATTATTTTTGAAAATTTACCACTAGAATGACTGGCTCGGTTACCGAGCCAGTCATTCTAGTGGTAAATATTCAAAAATACTTTTCTCTAGGCCTTTTAAATAGCCATGTCTGAAGACCACTGCAAAGTTTTTTCGGTCAGTTTGACCATTAAAGAATTAAGCGGACACACGGGGTGGAGGGGGTGGGTGTGTGTTAATATTATCGGAAATCTAAGGCAACAATGTCTTCCAGTCACGGTTAAATCATTCAATACTGAAATCTCAGAAAATTAATTCCAAGCCAAATAAAATGTTATAGGCCGCATTGTTAAGATGATCGCACCCGGCTTTCAAACGATTATTGGTACAGTGAATGATATGTTCTTGTAACAAAGCTGAAAGCAAAATAAATTTCACTGTGGACAATAACTGCATACGTCAGCTTCTGTTTGAAAATGAATTCATATACTAGGAGCTGTTTCTATTAATACAAGTTAACAATTAAGGGATTCATGTCTAGCTATGCCCCACCCATTTCCAATTTTCAAGGTATATTTTAAAACTTATATACTGGGTGCTTTTACCGCATATTGCAGCAATAGTGCCAAGTCAAATTAGTTTCAAAATATTCAACAGCATGTTTATTAAATAGTAAATTCATCAAATACATAAAATTCGTACATTTGAGTGACTTTCAATGTTCACGACAGAGCTGGAAACGGCACTATGTATTGGGACGTCAGCCTACATGTGACGTAATTGAGTATGACGCCATATACGTGAGTGACAGAACAAACCCCTGTTTTGCAGATTGGTGGCATTATTATTCTGTTCTCATAATATTCTGTATGTACCCTTACCCTCAAACCTGGCAATGTTCACACGAACATTCTTTGCACTAATCATAATCAAGACATGAAAGAAACAGACACCTGATTCTGTAGAGAAAGCGTCAACCTTCTCGCACCCCATCCTCCTTACGGCGGTCATGTTGTGCCGACATGGCATTGAATCTGACCAGAATACCGCAGGTAGCGCGTGTTTACAGACTCCCTCTATCTATCACACCTTGATAGATTTTCTACCGGCTCCGCAAACAGATTAATTGTACGAGCTTCACACGGCGGACTGTTTGAGTATTTGCTAAACATTTAAATACGACAACAGGTCTTGAAAGGCGCGCGATGATGACGATGCCCGTAGGTGGGAAGGCGCGTGCTACATGCAGGGGTCGCACCGGGATGCTCGGGGCTCAAGTCGACCTCAATCAGGGACCGTTAACACCCTGCAGGAAGTAAACGGATTAGCTGTCGTTAAGGAGATAACACTCAAATAGATATCTTAAACGTATTTCTTCCCGATCACTGATTTACTTTATTAAGGGTATTTGTTTGTATCGTTCAAACGATATTCAATTTCACCGTCATTTAAACTGGTTGCAATTCACCTTTCCAGAGTATCCATCCATCATCTGACCTCGTACGACGTCATAATCAGCTCAGCGCGTGTATGATGACGTCACAATCTTTACGTCACAAAGGGATTCCATATAGACCGTCATCAAATCTCAAATAGTCCGACACGTTGTATGAATTGTACGTCTTTGTAATTCTTTACTATTTAATAAACATGCTGTTGGATATTTTGAAACTAATTTGACTTGGCGCTGTTGCTGCCTTAGGCAGCAACAGCACCCAGTCAAATTAGTTTCTAAATATTCAACAGCTTACCTGTATAGTTTTTTGGAAATTGATAGTCAGGTTGTTCAGAGATCGGTCGACCCCAACACGAGCGAGGTGTCTGTGGAGCTTAGCTAGAGATGGGCGGGGCATAGCTAAAACCGGAACGGTCTATTTGCAGAGACATAAGACGGATGATCGTAGATTGGGCAATGTTTTTTTAGGAAACGTTGTTGCTAACAGCGACTTACAGAAAAACTGTTGCCAAACGGAGACAATTTAAAGCGACAGAGGAGGCAGTGGAAAAGTAGATAAGGATACAGTAGTACAATGGTCACACATAAATAAAGAGATCTCACACAGGAGAACAATGGTCACGCAGAAATGTGAAGATTCCGGAATAATATTGGTTGAATTGGACAAACGTTTTCTCAAACATTTCTTTAAATCGATGAGAACAAGATGTCGGGTTCAGACCACGTATCGTCATCCACTTACACTATGGCAGTTTAATGTTGAACGAATCTTTAAAATCGCATTAACCGTTCAACGTTACGGCCACTTAGATAGTCCGATAACTTTCATCCGCTGTCCCATGCGAACACTTAGCCAAGATTACGTCATTCCTAGGATTGCGCTGACATCGCTATTGAAAGTTCACGGTACAGGAAACACAATTATGGAGTATTTCCGCGTAAAACATCCCAGCTATTCTAAAGATTTCCCGCGTAATGGTCGAAGGAAAGACCATTTAACAGTATGTTCGAGTCGTGATCGATTTCTGAAGGATTATGGGACAACATTTAACCCGTCTTGTATAAGCCTAACCCTTTAATGGGCAAGCAGGTCAAAATCCCCTCTGCGTTCCTGAAAAATGTCAATTCCAGAGCTAGTCATTAGAATGGTAAGATTAAAAAGGGCTTCTTAGACCGCAGATGTACACTGACTAGGGGAAAATATGGGGTTTATCGGCCATCAACCGTTTTTAATCGCCAAGCTGACAAAAACGGCCGTTATAATGGTGTTGATAAATATCCGGTGGCAAACCAACAATAAGGTATTTTTTTGCAAATTCCATTGGTAAATTATAAAAAAATTTCTTGGCATGCAAATTAACATTCACTGAGGAAAATCTTTCTTGAAAGATCTTGGCCAACGGGCGCGTCGATATCAAATTAGATATTGGTCCCCTACGCCGATATCAAATTCGATATTCCTTCCCTGCGCCGATAGGAAATTTGATATTGGTCCCTGCGCTGTTTGCCAACGGGTGCGCTGAAATCAAATTCGATATATCAAATTCCATATGGTCCCTGCGCTGTTGGCCAAAGGGCGTGCCGATATCAAATTATATATTGGTCCCTGCTCCGTTGGCGAACGGCGCAAATTCGATATTGGCGCGTTACATCACCACCGAAGAACCAATACGTATGTGTCCTTACCAACAAGGACATTATTCTTTGACCTGATGATCATGTAACTATGAAGATGACAGTTGATGCTAAACACCCTCTCCGTGCGCACGTGTGACATTCTTGATCGTGACAGAGTCGGTATAGTTAAGACACATGTAAGCTTCCTATACCTGCTTATCACGTTAAGGAGGAATCACGTTTTAGCTATGCCCCGCCCATCTCCAGCTAAGCTCGAGCCACATTTTGCCCGTGTTGGGATCGATCGATCCATACACTCACTGAATCTCAGTTTTCAGAAAACACACAATCAAATTAGTTTCAAAATTTTCAACAGTATGCTTAGTAAATAGTAAAGACATACAATTCGTAAAAGGTGACGGACTATTACGCAGTTAAGACGGACTAAATCGATTCATTCATGACGTAATTGATTATGACGTCATCCTACACCTCACGTATTTGATTATGACGTCATACGATTGATGGATAAACTTGATTCCTTCAATGACATTATGTTGTTGTGTACTCATAGTGAACATCGCTAACCGGATATCTGACTGATGTTGAATCTTTTCAATCAGAAATACCATTAACACAAAACTCATTGACAACTTGATTAAAGGTGCATATTCACAGTAAATGCTTGAAAATTAAATTATCTAAATTGAATACTTTTTGAGGCTTAAACTTTGGGCCTAGATATAAAGAAACGAAATAAATGTTAACATAATTATGATGATTTCATTCCATATAAATTAATATAATTTTTTGAGTTGTGAAATTGAATTAGCAGCTCGTGCCTCTAATTCAATTTCATAGCTCCAAAAATTATATTAATTTATATGGAATGAAATCATCATATGTTAACATTTATTTCCTTTCAATACATCTAGCTACATCTATCTAGCTACCTACTTTAACCATCTAAAAGTATTCAATTTTAAGAATTTAGTTTTCAAGCATTCACTGTGAATATGCACCTTTAATCATTCCGTTGAGTATTGTGGCACTAATTTCACGACTGGAATAGTAACAACAGGGTCCTGGTAAATTATTTCCAAAATACGCAACAGCTTATAGGATTGCTCTGAAATTGTGATGATAATTTATTGTTCTTAGGCTTAACTATTTCCTAAAATTCATCCCTAATCATTGATTTATACAATGTCAGTGACTATTCAAGCCCAATAACGTCAGCCACTTCTTTTTCCAACTAAAGTACATTCCGTAAACTCTTATGCTGTTCTGAATGATGTCTCCATGTTGATTCATCATTTGAAGACACATAAAAGCAGACTTGGCACACAGATTGTGCCCTGAGGTTGCAGAATACGGCAACGGCCATGTACGTCTTAAAGGTATAACTCCCAATGTACGTTCAGATTTTATGAATATCTGTAAGAGCTCTACCATAGCAATATACTCTAACGAGAGGTCTGCTGTTTGTAGGTGCTTCTTTAACTCGGTTCCTTACACCTTCCTGGAGATTCGTTTTGAAGGGACTTCATCAGCAACGCATGGATATGCCATTATGCAATGGAATAGTTCACCTGCTCCAAAGGAATCTTGAACGACCGCCTCCGCCTCCTCTTGGATGACGGCTTCATGTATTTCTACGCAACACTTTAGAAGGATTCACCGCTCTACCCTCAAGCCTGTCTATATTGGGATATGTTTCCAGTGGTGGGTGGTGGCTAAATTCACCGTAGCAGTTTATCTGTCGATCATCTGAAGTTGTATGCCGTCATAAACAACTACGCGACACGTAGGATGATGTCATAACCATGACCTCACGAATGACTCAATATAGCCCGTCTTAAGCGCTTAATAGTCCGACATGTTGTACGAATTGTATGTTTTTGCAATTTAGTAAATATGCTGTTGAATATTTTGAAACTAATTTAACTTGGCGCAGTTGCTGCCATGGGAAACAACAGCGCCATGTCAGGTTAGTTTCAAAGTATTTAATAGCTTACCTGTATAGTTTTCCTGGAAATTGATAGTCAGGGAGCTCAGAAATCGATCGTAACACGTGGGGGTGGGGTGGGTGGGGTGGGTGGGGTGGGAGCTTAACTAGAGATGGGCGGGGCATAGCTAAAACAGGAAAGGTCCATTGTAAAAACGAGACGCAATTAATCTTCTATGATCATTTGTAGGCTAATTTCACGAGGCTATATGTATTTATTACCCCGGATTCGGTGCTTCGACAGGTGGTCGAATAACGCATGTTCTTGCATAAGTCTATTCGGTCTCCTGCCAACTTCCCACAATTCATTGCGCCTCCTAGAGCTTAACGTTAACCGGAACACTGTACCTGGTACAGGTTCCGGTTAACGTTAAACAGTTGCAACCCCACTGTATTGTGGGAAGTTGGTTGAAGACCGAATACCTATATACATGTTATGCAATTACCATTATAGGGCTAGCATTTCAAACGGTGCCTTGCTCTGAACTGATCACACTATATCACTGACGCCAAAGATTAAGCCGTTTTCATAATATTGTAATTTCTTTTGCCAATAAGTACGGACATTTTACCCGTTGTAGCGTTAATAGCGCGTAACAATAGGGAATTATGGGCACAGCCTAACGAATAATCTACAAAACAAACATGCCAGTGTGTGGAACACTTAGCGACTCGCCGCTACCTGCCAGAACGGAGGCGCGAGAACGACACATTAACGGGAATATAGGAAAATGACAACGTTTACATTGCTGAGAATTCGCGACAAAATGTTTAACATTAGAATAATAATCGTTCTTCTTTAATCAATCGAATCATCGATCTATCAGGGTCAACTGATTATTTAGTATTGATTCGCATAGAATAAACAATGAGCTATTACATTATGCTGTAAGCCGTGCGAAAAAATTATTTCAAAGAAATAATTAATCGAACGTTTTGAGACTAATTTGACTGAATGTCGTGACTTTCAGTCAAATTATTCTCAAAATATTTACGTTTTCGTGTATTCTGAGAGGGACCTAATAGATTTTCAAAAATAAAATTTGAGATTGTAGCCCATTGTCATTTCATATCTTTGTCGACCTTCGTATCTTTTTCTCGGATTTCTTTTCACGCGCTTAGTTTAATAATAAAGACAATAAAAAAAAAATCAAAATATCGATGCTGGTTCTACGTTCAAGACATATTCGGAAAATTCTGAGCATTTCTTGTTCAGAGTAATAGACATAGATATCCGAATTTATATAACATTTGGCGCCAAAATATGTTACCAAATACAGCCCAGCACATAAATAAGGGAACATGGTTACAAAACCCAAAACACCAGACACACCGGTATGTGTTAGTTAGTCTTATTCTGTTTTGGAAACACGTAAAATTATTTATGAGTTGTACTGTACTTTGCATGGAAAATACCATTATTAATTAATAAATACGTTTAAGTTATCCGGTCGCGTGCCAATGGTGGGATAAACTAGCAGGTAGTTTGAAGCAATAGGGAGGTATTAATTAAATATACATTTATCTCCGGAAATCCCTGCTTGATTTAAACGGATACATTTTACCGTTTTTGGCCTGAAGGAAGCAATACGTCGACTATATAACAATAATACACCCTGATTCCAGTTGTGATTGACAGCGTCTTGACCCGCCTCTTCTGCCAAATTTATCAATTATTAATTGGAGCGGCATTATTAGCGTTGTTCGTGATAAATGGTAAAAGATGTTAGGACTAGCCTTATTTTTTATTTATATGAAATATGCTCTGGTTATAAAAGAGAGAACGACGTCGATGTTTGTGAGTGTAAATTATAACTTGTGGAGAATATCATAGGTTATAACATCTGTGCATATCTATTTTGAGAACGGCTTTGCTGTATGTTGCTGCTGTCATAGACAGCAACAGTTTACAGTAGCGCCTCTATCAAAATAAATACCGATTTTCATTCTTTTGTGTCAGGCATTTTAATGGCGCGACTTCGAAAATATTGAATATTCATTCACGTTTTCTCAGTCAGCTTAAACCAGTCAATCGTCTATTCAATTCGAGTAGGCGTGGTTAGGGAGCTATTCCCTCCGCATCGCTTGAGCGAACGCAAAACAGCGAACCAATCACAAAGCTCGATGCAAACGCGCTCGAGAAACACTCGTCTCCATACGTCGCCTGGAGCATTTGAAAATCAGCCCCAAACATTTCATCTCCGTTCAATCGGTATTTATTAAAGCTTGCTCTTGCCTTCAGGCGATATATGGTCTCACCTGACTCTCGTCGATATATACGTTCGAGTAGGCACAGATGAATAGCGTTTTATTACTTGTGGACATAAGTAAAAATCTCTTCTTTCCATTTCACGTGTTGACATTTGAACCCAAATTGCATTGATGATCAGTAGCTGTGCCTATGCTGTTAAGTAACTATTGGAAGGATAGGAACGCGCCATCGGTTTGTGCGCGTGTTCGGATAAAGTATCGCTTCAGGATAGAATACATTTTCTGTTAATACTTATTTACCTATGTATATGTGCACGTGTGTAATAATCATGTCCGGATGATGCGAGTGTAGGGTAGTGTCGGAGTGTATTGTAGTCGTGTGGGTGACACGCAGGGTGCACGGAGGGTAATATGTCTCAGTTGATACACTCAATGATTCACCAGGACACAAACGCTCTCTTACACGAAACGAACTTTCTGTCTAAACACGAGAGTCCAGAGCATCATAACAGATTGACTCCGGACGCACGACCACCAGAGATGCCTTCAGTATACGGAATAATGGAAGAGGTGTGAATTTTAAATTCCAATTTTCTTTTGTGTTACGTTATTTATAATTAATTAATGGGCTGCCTTGATAGATTCCATGTAACACTGTATTTGTAAACCTTTGTAAAAGTAGATGGTTTCACTATAAAACGCTATTAATTTGTCCTATGTAAAATGCTGCATAAGCTAACCCTGTTTGTTAATACGGGTATAATTTAGTTTTCACGCTGATATGGCTTGTATGAAAAGGGAAGAGTAGGATGGAGCGAGTATAGGATGTGAATCAGGCCGTTCGTACAAAGTTGGCCCGAGGGGTTTGGGGCGGGACTTTGTCAGGCGTCTGTACGCTGGCTTACTCCGACTCATATAGAGTTATTACCCATCCAGTATAGCAAGCTTGCGAGATTTAACCAGTCTGTGAATGAAGATACATAGATGATTGTAGCTAATTCGAATATTAAAACGACATAGACATATTTCTGCAACCTGGGAATTCGTAAGTTAAAAAAATTAATTAGCTTTTATCAAAACCTTTATTCGAAACGACTTGATTGTAATTGATGTGTTTGCCTCCGGCTGCAGAGCCGCTGTTATGGACGAGGTATTCTATCTAGTTGGATGCATAACTAGGACACGAGGTAGCGACCAGACCTTGATTTTAAAAATTTAATATAAAGTAATATCTATATAATTTAACAAAAATTATATATATATAGTAACAATGCCTCGGTTTTCATATTCATTTTTGTGCCGCGTCTTTCATGCGTAAACTACACCCCAAGGAACTTATATTTATTGCTATAACAAAAAACAGGATCAGCGAGAAATATGAGTGAAATCTTTGCTGGAATTTGTAATGAGGTTTTTACTTAAGGCACTTATAAGTTATTAAGTTATTTTCTATGATATAACCGTTATTTTTCAGTAACTCTTTCTTGTTAAAGGCTTGGTACGAATGCCGTTCCTCTTTAGTTGTCTTGAAAAAAGTCGCTGCTGGGGTGGGGGGGGGGTGAGGATATTATTTTTTAGCACTTGCACGCTGGACATATAAACCTGATTCCATTGGAATCCATGAATTAAAACAGTTATACATTTTTCAACAATTTTGGCAAGAGCTGTTACTGTCGGAGACAGCAATAGCTCTCACCAAAATTGCTGAAAATAAATCCCAGGCGAATTAATTTGAATAAAGACAATTTACAAAACCTAACTTAGGCATTTTCAGTGATTTGTTTGTTGTATTCATGTAATTCCGGCGACATGGGTAATTTTTGTTGATGTCCTTCGGGTGTTTACTCTACGGAACATATGCTGTGGTTTACGGACTGCCGCCGCCCCGAGGATGTTGGCAGCAAATAACTTCGACCACATGGCCCAGCAATTTCTTTATACGCCTCTGGTACAATACATCCCTACTTCAACTATGGAAACGCCAGCGATTTATATCGTCACCTGCGCAGCTATATAAATTCACAATTTACTAATATATATTTCAATATCTAATAAGCTGTTGCAGGAGAAACACATGTTTTATTTTTGAAAGTAAATAATAATATTTAAAAAAAATACATCTATCAGAAATAGCAACACTCTCGAAAACGGATCACCATTTTATTATAAAATATAATCATCGTAATGTTAAAGATCGTTTAATCTGGAGTGTTCAAATACTGGATATTCTGGTTTATTTGACAATTAAGATTATTTTTTCCTTTAAAATAAATAGCATGTGCGACTTAATGTAACACATGTATATATATATGTCTGCTAATGTTGGCTGGATAGTTCTATGTATAAACGTGTGTGCGCGAGCGTGTGGGTGTATGTGTACGCGCGTACCACGGTGTACCTGTAGCATTAGATTGTCGTTATCTTCATCCTGCGTTATGCTTATATCTTAACCACTGGTGTGTCAACAGCGCATTAAAGCGCTCAAAATACTATTTATTTCAATTAACCATTTAATTGCCAATACTTTTCAGGGAAATTTTTAGCCAGTCATTCCGGTGGTAAACCTTCAAAAATATTATGCTCTTAGCGTGCAAATGGACATTTCTCAAGATCACTGAAGAGGTCGTTTTGACCAACTTGACCAGTGAAGGATTAAGTTGATACAAGAGAGGTTAAACGTTTGACACAAAACGTGTTTCCGCAATGTGCCTGAAAAATATTCAAAACTATTTTTGACAATTTACTCCTAGAAATGCGGGCTGGATACTCGGATCTCTCATGCCAGTGGCAAATCTTCCAAAATAGCACCTTTTTGCCTGCGACTTGGCGTTCGCTAAGTAATATTTGTGATATTCTTTAGCAATCATAACTGAATTACATTTATGTTGTGACTAAATATCGTGGTTTCCTCTGGCAACACAAATGTTCAGCAAAGTTGAACATGTATGTTTCGTATTTAGCGTTCTTGTAAGCACGTTGAAAACTGAAGTTTATAAAAAACAAACGTCTTCCGCATTGGTGTTGGCAAATGTTCAGTTGCGGATCAAGAGAAGACTATCTTTGAAGATTTGCTATTGTAATGGCTGGTTCGGTAATAAAGACAGTCATTTCAGTGATAGACTTTCCAAAAATAATCTCTTTCTCTAATAGAACTGAAATTTTTAAAAGCAAGTTTGATTGTTAAAGGGCTAATAGTATATATGTGTTTTTCACATTAACAGGACCGGCGGGATCTGGTGAGCGGTCACGCGGGACTCGGTCAGTTGGTCAGTTCTGTCGGTGGTGGAACATTCGGCTCGGCTCAGGCGCCACCTCTCACCCATACACCCGCTACAGACTTCCAACCTCCATACTTCCCACCACCTTACAATCTCACACCTCAACAGACCGTAGACTTTCACCATCCACATGTCAACGCCGATCCATACCCACACCTGGGTAACTTCCAGGGACGCACTCAACAACACTATCATCAACTTCACACACACGATTCGCGAAATGTACTGCGCAGAGAAGACCAACACCTCAACATGCACCATGGCCTGTACGATAATCGCAGGACGGACTATGGAGGCGTGCGCAGACCAGATGTGCTTATGCCAGGACCACATCACGGCCTGTGCCTCCCGGATCAGGATCAAACCCTCCTCAACTTACATGGATCTGGGTTACTACCACAAATGGAAGATCCGCATCAGGTAAGATGAACAGTCATCCATCCATCCATCCATCCATCCATCCATCCATCCATCCATCCATCCATCCATCCATCCATCCATCCATCCATCCATCCATCCATCCATCCATCCATCCATCCATCCATCCATCCATCCATCCATCCATCCATCCATCCATCCATCCATCCATCCATCCATCCATCCATCCATCCATCCATCCATCCATCCATCCATCCATCCATCCATCCATCCATCCATCCATCCATCCATCCATCCATCCATCCATCCATCCATCCATCCATCCATCCATCCATCCATCCATCCATCCATCCATCCATCCATCCATCCATCCATCCATCCATCCATCCATCCATCCATCCATCCATCCATCCATCCATCCATCCATCCATCCATCCATCCATCCATCCATCCATCCATCCATCCATCCATCCATCCATCCATCCATCCATCCATCCATCCATCCATCCATCCATCCATCCATCCATCCATCCATCCATCCATCCATCCATCCATCCATCCATCCATCCATCCATCCATCCATCCATCCATCCATCCATCCATCCATCCATCCATCCATCCATCCATCCATCCATCCATCCATCCATCCATCCATCCATCCATCCATCCATCCATCCATCCATCCATCCATCCATCCATCCATCCATCCATCCATCCATCCATCCATCCATCCATCCATCCATCCATCCATCCATCCATCCATCCATCCATCCATCCATCCATCCATCCATCCATCCATCCATCCATCCATCCATCCATCCATCCATCCATCCATCCATCCATCCATCCATCCATCCATCCATCCATCCATCCATCCATCCATCCATCCATCCATCCATCCATCCATCCATCCATCCATCCATCCATCCATCCATCCATCCATCCATCCATCCATCCATCCATCCATCCATCCATCCATCCATCCATCCATCCATCCATCCATCCATCCATCCATCCATCCACCTGCCCACCTGCCCACCCGCCCATCCGCCCATCCATCCATCCATCCATCCACCCATCCGTCCGTCCGTCCGTCCGTCCGTCCGTCCGTCCGTCCGTCCGCCCGCCCGACCGACCGACCGACCGACCGACCGACCGACCGACCTACCTCCATCCCACCATCCCACCCTCCCACCCACCCACCCACCGTCTACCCACCCATACATCCACCCATACACCCACCCACCACCAACCAACCATACGCGCACAAACCTACCCACCGACCCACCCACCCATGCGCGCACCAACCTACCCGTCATCCACTCTCCCACCCACCTACCCACCCACCCATGCGCGCACCAATCCATTCATCCAATGTAGTCATCCATTCTTATGTCACAAAGATTGTAATGTATTACCAATTAATTTAAAACTTATTTTTTTCCAATTTTACAAATTGGCATAAATCATAGAGGGGGTGATTTGGTTCGTTCATTTAGGATGCTATCTCGTTACAGTTCTTCGAGTATGGACGGCATGAAACATCATCACCAGGAAATTATAGCCTGTCTTTGACTAATTTTGTTCTTCTTTGAATTAATTATGTTGGATTAATCACCATCGAGATTAATTAAACGACAATTCTGACGCAAGTGGCAACGCATGCACTTGACCCAGTTGCTCGTTTAGAAACCATCTCCATACGGAATATGCACGTCCTCACAGGAAATAGCTATGAGGATCCTGAATCGTTCTAAAACAATTATGATTAAAATCAATCTGACTGAATGGCGTTGCAGCCAAAATTCAGTTGGCAGCAACGACATTCACTGAGAATGATTTTAGTAAAAACTCAGCAAGGTTTAGACAAATTTAATACAAGGTACTAAATATTAAATATTCGTTTATTTGATTAAACAAGCCTGCACAGAGGTTCTTTTACCAAAGGACAATCTATCTGTAGTATTTATAAATAATTTATAATGTATAAAATTAATTACTAGTTATAATTAGCCACATACTGCAACAACATTGTGCGTCATCTTTATCAAAATGTTCACGAGTTCGCTACCTATATGCTACTATCCCAATGATGACGTTTTAGGTGTTGCCTGCAGACGAGTTGGCTTGGTAGCTGCGCGTACAACACGTAGGCCTAATGTAGTTTTCGCGACAAATCGCCCTATTTCACGGCGGGTGGCGTAGTAATCTTTATACGCAGATCATTTTTCGGTTCATATAACATCAATGACGAGTCGCTATAATTATCGTCACCATTATAATATGAGATTATATGACCTACAATTTCCCAAAAATTACAAAAGTACGATCATATATTCAACTAAATATAGCGACACACGTCAGATACCAGATATATTTTGACAAATTATTATTATTATTATTATTATTATTATTATTATTATTATTATTATTATTATTAATAATAATAATAATAATAATAATAATAATAATAATAATAATAATTAATAAATTAATAATAATAATAATAAATTAATAATAATAATAATAATAATAATAATAATAATAATAATTATTATTATTATTATTATTATTATTATTATTATTATTATTATTATTATTATTATTATTGCAGGAAATATCTTATTTTAGTTACTAAATCCCACCTCATGAATGGCAATTGTCATATTAAAAATATTTACAGCTCAGGTCGCGATAACAAGCATTGCTGATTCGTTGGAGGGATGCGCGTGGTCCCCAGGTCATTGCAATTCCATAGATGTTGAGGAAAATCATTACTAATTTTCAAAAAATTTTCGCGAGATTTATCTCTCTATATATATATTTCTACCACGCACTTTACGCGTCTTGCTCTTTATTACCCGTCCTTGTACTGGGACTCAGGCTGGGCCTCTGAATACATGGCAGCAACCACGTTTTAACAATGAATGCAAGCAACTCCGTGTAAGCCCTTGAACTCTGATGCCCCACAATTTTCAACATAGAGAATATTTTGAAACTATTTGAAACTGTTGCTGCCATAGAATGCAAATTAGATCCCAAATATGTAACAGCATATTTTTACATTATAAATGATTCGATCCTTGAATTTAATCTTTCAAAAGCTTGCACGATCTTACAAAATCGGTGGTTTATCTTTCGATATATCGTTATTGATTCCTATGTGACGGCAACCTATTCCCTCAAAATTTACCAGGTAGCGTTACCGTCTGTATTTCTCTCAGCGCTACGGTCATCATTTTATCTCACTTCTCCAGGTGGCGCTACCGGAAGTCTAGAATTATCTTCCACAAGTGTGAATGCATACAGATATATCGGTCATGTTAACATACATATTAGATGCAATAGTTAAACAGGATTAGCCAATGAGAAAGAGGCCTTAAATTGCTAAGCTGTTTCCCCGAATTACGAAACAATCACTGCACCAATTAACGCAATACGTGCTTCAATAACATTATATAATAACATTAACAAATCCGGCTATATTAAAAAGAAGAATTATTTGGATATGTGAATGTTACGCCACGATAATCAGTTTAATCCGTTGGTCAAGGTGACAGGGCCGCTGGCCAGTGAACCAGAACCATTAATAAATTAGCCATTGGCTTGTCCGTTTGTCAACGGGACAATAAAAACTTAGTTATTAGCGCATTCGTTAATCAACGCACTAATTACCCAATTGATAAAATATCACAGCGATAATATCGAATATACGAATTATTTTCTCAAGGCCATAATAATCAGATTCTGAATTAAGTTCTTGTACGCTAATAAATGTATACGTCTTGCGCAACGGTCCACGTCTTGAGATCAGAAATGACAGAAGGGTATTCCTTTCTAGGTACCGTACGCGGTTAAGAAATTCTGCGGTAGTGTATTATCCTTCATGGAATGGCGCCTGCTGGAGCAACATTTCTTAGCAACACCTCCATCAAACAGCTTCAACATATTAACTGACAGACAATTATGAGGTTGGTGTTAGGACTAAAACCCCGTTAAAAATAAAACGCGGCATTGACAACGGTGCGCGTACTTGGGCATTGGGTCTGCGCAGTTGACCGACGTTACCGTCCCATTAGCCAACGGCGCAAATTGCGTATTGCGTCGCCACACTTTCACTACAGCATAATGCGGTAAAGGTACAGCACACATAATAAATAAGTTCCGGTTAGTTCGTACAATTTTGAACACAATGTAAGAAATGTTTTGTTGAATATTTTGAACATAATTGGATTGGAAGATATTGCTGCCTTTGGCAGCAATGTCTTCCAATAAAATTAAGTCCAACATATTCAACAATAGTTTTATTTTGCTTTAGAGACATGTTAAGTTATTTCTGAGCTGTACTGTGCTATCCTAGCATGGGGTCGTTTAAGACAACAGCAACGTTTTGCAACACCTTTCTTAAAGTCACGCAGTCTTCCCGTCAACCACCTAAACCGTAAGATGTAAGGACTGTTTGGTCGGATATTGCGAAACCTAATTAGATTGCGACCTGTTGTGTTCTATGGCAGCAACCGGTTCCAGTCGAATTAGCTTTAAAAATTTCAACACCTTACCTATATACTTACCTAGAAACTGAGATAATGTTATTTCAGGGTGGGGTGGGCGGGTGGGTGAGGGAGGGAGCGGTGGGTGTGAGGGTGGGGTTGCTGGGGTTTGGGGAGGGTGTGAGTGGGTGGGTGGGAGGTGGGTGTGTGTGTAAAATGTTAATCATACCTTTCTATTCCCTATATATATACCTACACGTGTACATCGGTCTAGGCAGATTGGGTAGATAGAGTGCTTTGCTATTTTTGTATATTTCCGACAATCCCCTAATCAAAAAGATGCTCATCAGATGTCGAGGATTCATCATGGTTATAAGCTCACATCTTCATCCCTAAGTACGCCTATCATGTCGCCTCCCAGATAACATCTTTCTCATAATAAACTAACTAACATCAAGACGATATCGTTTCAAAACCAGACTTCTCTCGCCATTTTGTTTTCGTTAGCCGGGTAGCAGTATTCTGGCATTTATTCCGGGTTTGTCGTCGACAGTTTCAGCAGGCTTTATGTATTTATTTTGATTCCATTTCGTGTGCTCCGCATATTACTTTGTTAAATGCGCGTGACCGTGTGACTGGGAAAGTGAGATCGGCGCGCGAAGATGGACCACATCAAACAACCACCCGTCCAATCATGAAACCCACCCACCCCACCCACCACTCTATTTTAGAAGATGCGGTGGATGAATCTTAATATTCTCGATTTGTAATAAAACTTTAACTCTTGAAATTGCAGTGCCTCAATTTCAAGACACTTATTCATTTCAGGAAAGCTGTTGAATATTTTGAAACTAATTTGACCGGAAGCTGTTGCTGCCATAAGCAGCAACAACTGCCGGTCGAATTAGTTTTCGAAATATTCAACACAATAACATTATCATGCAGCAGCAACATGGTTAAAGTACATAATTGGTTGATGCGAAATTAGACAACGAAAAATTGGAGAGGGAGTATCCTCTTAAAATTGCCTAATCGGATGTTGTTCAGCGTTTGAACGCCGGACACACTACCAGGAATCAGCCACCCGTTTCAACACTATTTGGGAAATTAAAAAATGGTTTTTAGCCAAAATGGAAATACCATACGTGCGCGAGCTTCTCGCGATATACCACGTGGGGTTACGTGTTGAAAATCGCACGGTGTAATTATTAAATATTAATTATTTGATATATCGATAGACGTAAAGTTAAAAGCTTCGGGCGTTATCGTGTTGTTTGTTGTTCTCATATCCATTGAAATCAGCGTGTCTGGAACTATATTGAAAACGACGGGCTGGTAATGTCAGGCAAGCTCTGCGAGTTTTGCGACTGAGCATCACGCTCCGCCGACCTCGATTTAGCAAGTTCCTAGCTGGGAGAATGGACGTCCTTCCCCGCGAAACATGCCAACATGCCGACTAATGATGGCTTTCCTCCCCAATTCCACATATCCCAACGCAATAATGAAGCGCCTTTCATCGGCTCCGATCGAACTCGCACAGCAATTGTCGGACGAAAGTTAGACCGATTTCCGCCGTTCATCGTCCGCCTTTCTACGTTGGTATTCCTCAATTAAACCGTCGACTATAAGCTTAAAAGTAATTAAGACTTGGAGGACAATGGGAAAGCATGAAACAGCCATCCATGGTTGAAGCTGATCAATGCCGCCTCTCGACGCTAACCAATGATGGCCCGTTAGACACCCGCCGATCGTAGTTAGTCAATATTTACACTGGAAGCAATTCGTTTGCCGTAAAGTGCCTTACGCGATTGCTAACTACCCGATAGTATATTAGTTGGCAATAACACGCGCGCTAAACGCAAAACACATTACACACTGAAATCCCAGTATGACAATTTAAGGGTGATCATGAACCGCAACCGCTTGACAATTTTGAAACTAATTTGATTGGAATCTGGTGCTGTCGTAGGCAGCAAGCGATTTCAATCGAATTAGTTTCTAAGTAGTCTACCAACTATTTCTGAGCTCCAATTGTCGTATTTAACTTCCTCGCTTAAATGGTTAAACTACTGCAACGGTTCCATACGCTCCGAATGTCTCCGGACTCGTCACACTTACAGTCACGCAATACAAGTAACCTAACTACATCAGCATACACTGCAATGGTACGTAAAGAGTGTATTATATGTCAATTATTCAAGGACGAGTAAGCCAATGTAAATGCCCCTACATATAAAAGGTTCCTTAATTTCAGATTTTATTTTGGCATACTCCTTAAGTATAGGCCTAAGCATCCCACCAGCATCGACATCATAGGATAACCGAAATGTGGATCCCGCGCTGGTCGTCAACTAACATACCTCCACCGTGTGTCATTGTGAAACAAGAAGCCTTGTCACCACATCTATCAATCATATTTACAATAAGAGACAAATGGACCTTTCCAGTTTATCTATCCATTATCTGACGTCACATGGCGTGATAATCAACTAAGTGACGTATAGGATAACACCACAATTAATTATGGCATGAATGACTCAATTTAGTGCGTCTTTAACGTTTAATAGTCCGACACGTTGTACGAATTGTATGTCTTCGCTATTTAATAAACATGCTTTCGAATATTTTGAAACTAATTTGACTGTCAAATTCGTTTACAAAATATTCAACAGCTAACCTGTATAGTTTTCTGGACATTGAGATTTAGAGAGTGCAGCTATCGATTGATCCCAACACGGGCGAAGTGTGGGTGGGGCTTAGCTAGATATTGGCGGGGCATAGCTGAAACGGGAAAGGTCCATTGTTATATCTCCTAGTTTCCAATTTGTCGCATTGTCGATGGTACTGGACCATGCGTAAACGGCGATACGGAGACTTAGGTTCATCAATGGCACAGGACAAACCACCGTGCATATTGGCGTATCCGTTGAAATCTGACCGGTACGGTCGCTCAATTGAGATCCAGTTAACCGCCCGCACCGAATTGAAGGCAACCAATATGTTCAAACTAATTTGACTTAGCTTCTACATTATTTGCCAACAATCAAATCCGATTCGTGCTATTTAACATCATATTTCATCTATACTAGGGAGGTTGTCATATATGGTATGATGTGTTGAAACGACAAGTCATTTGTCATCCATCGCCATATAAAACATAGGTTATTGCAGTCGTGTGTGTTGTTTATTATAAAGTAAACCTATTTTACAATGCATAGCATTCAGTTCACACCCACTTAGTAAGATCTCATTTGGAGTTAGATAAAGTTCGATCTCACTAAATTCGTGTGATAATGGAGGATTCAAGTTTATCAATCAATCATATGACGTCAAAATCAACTACGTGACGTGTATGATGACGTCATAGAGAATTTTCTCATGAATGACGTCGCTAAGTTTGTCACAAACGATTAACCGATGACTAAGCGTTGTTGTACGAAGTGCATTTCTTTACTATTTAATAAACACGCTGTTGACTTTTGTGAAACTAATTTGACTGTGTCTTGTTGCTGCCCAACACCCAGTTAAATTATTTTCAAAATATTCAACAGCTTAAATATTTACTTTTCTGGAAATTTCTAGTCAGGGAGTTCAGGGATCGATTGATTCCACCACGTGTAAAGTGTGGATGGAGCTTAGCTAAAGATGGGCGGGGCATATCTAAAACAGGCATTCATCCGTTATGATAGGAAATGGTAATTCGTGTGGGATCCTCCATGTCTTCATTCATACATGAATTCGAAGATCTCCAATAGAATAAATCATCGTCTACTCTAAATATTTACGAAGAAACTAAACTATAAACTCCTGGTATGCCCAAAAGACAACAACACCAACACCAACACCAACACCAGCAGTAGCAGTAGCAGTAGCAGTAGCAGTAGTAGTAGTAGTGGTAGTAGTAGTAGTAGTAGTAGTAGTAGTAGTGGTAGTGGTAGTAGTAGTAGTAGTAGTAGCATCAGCAGCAGCAGCAGCAGCAGCAGCAACAACAACAACAACTACTACTACTACTACTACTACAACAACAGCAGCAGCAGCAACAACAACAACAACAACAACAACAACAACTACTACTACTACTACTACAACAGCAGAAGCAACACAAACAACAGCAGCAGCAGCAGCAGCGACAGGGGCAGCAACAGCAGCAGCAGCAAAAATGTTATCACTGTCTTTATATCAATTAATTAACAATAACTACTGTCGCTTTATAAGCTATGATTGGAGAGAAAATCTTTGACCAGATCCCAAGTGAGAATGACAAACAGCACCCTCGCGATTCACGTGATTTTCAATCTCTCCCATACAATAGCATCGTGTGGTTCTAATAGTGAACTGATTTTCCAGTGTTATGCACCTTTTATCCGTGATGTTGTTCTGCGGAGATTTGCTTTTGATGGCTTGACAAGAACGAACCAGCGAGCAGTCCCTCTACAAGAGCTTCTATCACATTGTCTTTGTCTTTTTCCATCTCCATGCGCCTTGAAGAGGCCAAGGTCCATAGTCTCACAAACGGGTTTACTAGAGAGAAAACAGACCTCGACACAGGTGGACAAATGGATACCGTGTCAACGAGATTTCTTTCCCAAATGTACCCTCAAAAGAGGTTTGATTCACATCGGGGTTTTCAAAAGTGGACGTGTTACCTCCATCGCCATCTTTTCATGCGATGTTTGACAGTTTATTATGATCTTTTATCTGCCTTGGTGCTCAATTGTGTTTTGGAAATTTAAAAACACATTTTGCAAAATATAGCACATTATCGTGTCACAGTAGTAGAACCTCTATACAAATGCTTTCTCGCGCGAAAAAAAAAGCTATTGTACGTTAAGTGATATTTAAGCTGTTTTAAACATAGATTCACTATAATAATATGAAAGATGCTAACACCAGATCTCGAGAAATAGAACGGATTATAAACTTAATAGTAGATCAGCAACCCCAATCCATTTACAATCCGTCTGCTTAATCAATAACCTTCCATATATATATATACACACATGAAAACGGTCCATGGAAGTTTTATAAGGCATAAATTCGGCATATGTTAGTTACATGCAGCATTAGTCCAGTCAACTTCATATTTGACCCCAAAGTAATTGCAACAGGAGATATTTCAATGCTTTCCTAACTAGATGTACGTCCGCCAAGCAATCGTACTGTGGGAAAATCTGACAAAACAAACATGGTCTGGCATGTACAGTAACATTGACAACAATTCACCTTTCCAGAGTACCCACCCATCACATGACGTCATAATCACCCATGTGATGTGTAGAATGACATCATAATGAATGACGTCATGAATGATGTCGATAAGTACGTCACGAACGCATATTTGAAGATGGTCGTTGCGTTGTTGAACAAATTGTATGCCTTTACCATTTAATAAACATTCCGTTGAATATTTTGAAACCAATTTGACTGGGCGAAATTAGTTGCAAAATATTCAACAGCTTCCCTGTATAGTTTTCAGGAAATGGATAGTTAGGGCATTCGGGGATCGACCAATCACGGCGAGATGTGGGTGGAACTTAGCTAGTCATGGTCGGGGCATGGCTAAAATTGGAAAGGTCCATTATTCATGTTCTCGTAGAGAAATGGTGATATCTGTGATATAGAACAGCAGGACACAGACCTCGCTGTCGTCACTTACAGGACAGCATTCACACTTGCTGCAGATTCAACCTCTAACTGCACCAT
This sequence comes from Chaetoderma sp. LZ-2023a, assembly GCA_034401795.1. Taxonomy (NCBI): domain Eukaryota; kingdom Metazoa; phylum Mollusca; class Caudofoveata; order Chaetodermatida; family Chaetodermatidae; genus Chaetoderma; species Chaetoderma sp. LZ-2023a. Next base: position 195,879,796 of record CM067369.1, read on the forward strand.
ACGACGATTTATATCTGCCTACGTATGATATGTCTTGCAGTTCTTTATACGTACGCATTTGCGAGGATGGGCAATGATTAGACGTGTTAGCTATGAGTTGGTTCTTCTTCGTAATGACACACACGTCATCAATAAATGTAGTAATTGCCACACATATACCATATGTCCTTCTCTGGCGAGTAGTTTCCTTGTTGATTTGCATCCGCCAATCACAACGATTGGTTCATTATACGTTTTTGGAATGTAATCAGTATGCAATTTGACAATTTCTTTGTAAGGACTTCCCGCATTTTACTTTTAGTCTTTTACAGCAACTCGTTTTTGGAACTCTAGTTTAGGACAAACATGTACTGCCATGATCAAATACTTACTAGACATCTCTTCCACGCTGCACGCGCATAGCGTATCCGAGTACTCGCTTGCATTGACTTCTCTGTAATACTGCCAGAGTTTTCTATATGTGGGTAATCGTTTCCCCATTAAGCTCCCATTCCCAATTATCGGTAATATTTAACAGCGGTTTTTAGGCCGGCTGACTCACGCTGCTGAATGATGCCAATTAATGCGTTCGAGTAGCAGGCAGAGTAAAAGGTGACTTTTCCATTGAAAGCGAGCGCACTTTATTGACAGATGTGTACCGTCGACAAGATCAATTTGGCGCTTGTTTCTAACCACGATTTACCAGTCGCTTTTATGTTTTGTATTGTGCTCTCTCAACACACGATGGAGACGGTTCCAGCATGATATATAGTACAGACATGTACGTCTGCTTGAAGACCAATAATTACCCATCTTACATGTGGTGAATTTACGTTAGCATTTGACCAATCAAGATCTTGTATTGCTTTGATGATATATTAATTCTGATCCCGCCGTCCCATTATTCTACGGCACCATAATGTGAACATTCTCATGTAAAAAGCACACAGCGTGGCATTCAGTAAACCAGCCTCTGACTGACGCTTGCAGTTGAGGGTCAAATGAAGGTGGTTCTTTAAGAAGACCACCTATATTAAGGATTTGCCATCATTTGGCCACAATAGTTATGTACACATGTACAATATACTGTGCAATAATTCAGATAGGTATGGTAGATGCCTTGGATGAATTATATTTGAGGATATCTACTTTGAGTCTTTACAGTATTAATAAGTCGATGGAACCATCATTGCGAACCAGCATGTACTGTCTCCTCGTCAACTCTGATCACTGACGTTATGGTAAACGATACGACTTGGCCATTCTTTTTGAAAGGGCACTCTTTATGAGTCTTTTCATCCAGCAGAGCACAGCAAATCAACAATAATTTCATGATCAGATTTTACAATAGTTTCTGACGATACTACTATCTATGATGCATAGCCATGAATCCGAATTAGATGTTGTTTGCCATATAGAAAAGTTATAACTGCGTGTGCCGCTTTCATGTCATGTGCGTGTCTAGTCTTGGACATTCTTTTGTACTGTGCTCCAGTGCCGTATCGTACATACTCCAACACTTGAGGTACTCAGACAACTTGATCAATCATTGGGTTTGAAAGTAGTCAAATAAACCACTGTTACTGCCATGCATCTTTCTCTTTGATAGGCAGCAGCAAACTTCATGCTTCCCAAAATCACTGACTAGATCAGTTCTCACGATAGGTCAGGCAACCCTTACAAGTTATCAATGGAGACCTGGACGTTTTATTTGAAGATAACTCATATTTTGTAGGTACGATCGTAAATATTTTATGTAGAGCCCGTAACATGATGCTGACATGTAAGGAAATATAATTTGCTACAGTCTAGACAGAACTGCCAACATGCTATTCATTTATCAAACTAAGTGGAAGTCCCTGTACTGCAAAAGCCCCAGAGTCATTTTCATTCATTCCGTCTTTTCTACATTTGGGGTGGTGATTGGGCATGCTCAGAACATTGGACACATCCCTATCATCTGCCAAAGATCATATTCCCATCACCTCATCACAAAGGACATTATCATCAGATTGACCCATGATGTGGGTTTCCAATTCCACCGGTTGTCCTTGCTGGAGTGTTTTAATTTGATGATAGTGCCTCTTGGATACACTTTGCTTGGAGAATACCTACAATATCAAATTCTATGTATAGACCTATCATGAAAGTACCTATTATGAATCAATCATATAGAATATGCATACGTATCTCTGTTCAACAATCACGTCTCACAACCATTCCATGTATCCCACTTTATATAATTTGTTAAGATCTGATTATCATGAACATTAAGCCATATCGACCGATAAAATGTGCTGCGTTGAGCACACTGACACAGACACTCACATTACAGTTGAAAAGATACAATGTCGCATCAATCAAACTTATATCTATCATTGAGAAGATCTGCCCTAGGCGATTTGCAAGCGGTATCATGCGGGACAAAGCAAGCATTGGTGACCGAATCAAGAGTGAGATTTTCCAGAGAATGTGGGAATTTACTGCTGCTACATGGACTATCATAATTACTTATGGTATTATACTATTTGACTGGAATATGTTGCTCACTATGGCAGCAACATGTTTGTGTCTACTTAGATTCACAAAATTCAACAGCCTTCCTGTATAGTTGCCTTGAAATCCTGATACTGGAATTCCAAGCCTAGATCGTTAAGAAATAAAGATGCCACATATAGTGTCTGTTATAGAAAGGCGTTTTGTGTATTCTATGACCAGGAAACTGGTTTATTTGAGCAAGAAGGATACAGAGACGAGAGAAGGAACATTTCGCTTAATCTAGATCTGCACAGGCCCTGACCGCGAACCAGTGTATGATTAAACAGCACATGCTCTGACAATGTCTATTGACCAATGTACTTCATTCTTGAACAAACGTCCCCCAGGCTAGTATTCCCTCACGAACATTGACTTCAGGCAATCTAGCCTCGGGCTAAAACTGCCTACTTGGCCTCGTAGTTCTACATTCAGGTGCCCGCTACCACGGGGGACTTTCGGGAGCAAACCAGCAGTCAAGGACCTGGAATTAAAACTCATTTTGTCGCAATTTAATCATAGGCCCCTGCCCGTAATGAAAGGCCTACTCGGTTTCCATTATGCAATTTGAGCCATCTGACTTCGCTAAGGGCGGGGAAATTTGGAAAGCGTCCTGACGTTTGCGTAGTTTGCTGCTAGGGATGAAAATACAAGAGATTAATACAGAACTGTATCTTCCTTCGGAATAGAGTTCGTTGTAAGCGAATCATAAGTGACAATACATTCAATGCAATGTCAGGAATATACTAAATAGTTGTAAATGGGTGAACTGCTTCCTATATTTTTAAAATAGGAAATCATATTTTCTGTAAACAAAATTAATATGGAATTCCATTTATTTTGTTGGCCAGATTTTCAATAGGAATCTTACAAATCCATTAAATATAATTAACAGTTCAGAACAAATTTAATATCAAATTTTGTTGATGCAAATAGATAAACACAAAATACATTAATCAAGCGGAAATATTTGCTTATTGAATGTCTTTTTGCAGGCCAAGAATACAATTTTCTTTTCAAATTCACCACTGTAATGACTTGCTCCGTTACAGTCTTTACCGTGGTGAGTTTATTAAGAAAATCTTCCAGTTATCCGTTAATCATATGACGTCATAATCAACGACCTGACGTGTAGGTTGGCATCATAATCAATGTCGCAATGAATGACGTAGATAAGTTTGTCACGGACGGTTAATTGATGACGGTCTAAGCGTTGTTGTACGAATTGTATGTCTTTAATATTTAATAAACATGCTGTTGAATATTTTGAAACTAATTTGACAGGGTGCTGTAACAGCACCCTGTCAAATTAGTTTCAAAATATTCAACAGCTTACCTGTAAAGTCTTTTGGAAATTGATATTCAGGGGGTTCAGGGATCGATCAATCGCTATACGAGCAAAGTGTGGGTGGAGCTTGTCCAAAGGTGGGCGTCGCATAGCTAAAACTGATTTCCTCCATTGCATATGCCAGTTTTTGACGGACTTTACAATTAAACGGTTCATTTCTTGAGGGGAAACATGACAATATCTAAACTCACTTCACATCCATGTAAGATAACACTTCACATCCATCCCTTTCCTATTTCTCTCTTCAGTACCACTCGCATTCCTCAATCTACCTACAGCTGCCTCGCTAAATCTTTTACAAATTGTTAGTCTGTCTGGAAATTATGCTGTTTGGATTTCATATGCCGAAGGACGAAGAATGCCCATGTATATACCTCTCGTATATGGCCAAACCATTGCCCATATCTAAATAGTAACAGCTGAATGAATGATGGCATAATAGTTCTATCAATCACACCCACCACAGTCTAACATGCAAATCAAATGCTTTTTCAAATATTTATCTACAGGACCTAAACTGGACACACGCACGCACGCGCGCACGCACGCACGCACGCACGCACGCACGCACGCACGCACGCGCACGCGTGTGAGAACTTCTTATGAACTTCCGAGCGACCGCAAAAAATTATCTTGCATTGATTCAGGTTTGAGATTAAATAAAACTTGCCACTTTTCGCACCTTCTATCATTGATAGATAGGCCGTGTTCGTACTAGAGACTTAACCGGCGTAGCGCAATACTGAGGTATAGGGTTATTCCCAATTAACTCCAGAGAGAACACGGATTTAATTAGACGTTATATTCTGGGTATATCGGACTATGTCGTATTGACCACATTACTGCTATCGGCCAACATTAACCCATTGGGATTTGACAATTGTAGGCCTACTAATGTTGCAATAAAATATGTTTAAAAAAAGAGTACGATAAAGGTATGGAGTTGAATATTGCCTATGGCAACACCAGATCCCAGTCAAATTAGTCTCGAATATTTGTTGCCCTAAAATAACATGTCGTTTCTGTTTTATAGCGTCCAATGTATTAATATTGCCTGATAGTCTTAGTCTTACAATTGAGACATTGGGAATTTAGGGGTTAATGTTTTAACAGTGCGTTTTGATCAGTTGACGACAGACTAAAATAATTAACATGCTAACAATTTTTAAAAACATGCTTTCAAACAAAATATTGATCAAAGGCTATATCCTTTTACCTATTAATGTAAAAATGAGGTCACGTGATGCGAAGGACAGTTGTTTCATTACAACGGAAACAATAAATGGACTAATAATAATAAATACATAAATAAATCGTTTGACACTTACACACTAGACACATCATCTTGTTTACAGATTGGGAAATATTTTGGTGAGTATTTTGAAACTAATTTGACTTGAACCTGTTGCTGCTATGGCAGCAACAGGTTCAAGTCAAACTAGTTTTAGGATATTCAGAAGCTTTCTAGTTAATTGACTTGAAATTAAGATACTTTAATTTCAACGGATAAACGGTTATTGTAATGTAAGCTGCATTTTCGCTGCGCTTAATCAAACACAAATTTTGTTTGAAAATCTTCTTTAATTATGAGACGATAAAAATAAAAAGACAAGTAAATCTGTTGGCCTCGTTTATTTGTTGTTGTTTTTTGTTGGGGGATTGATTACATTGCAACACATAATGCAATGATTAACAGATCAACGGCCCAAGGGCCATAAGGCTCACCTGGCAGACGACAATCTGCAAATGCGTCGGCATTAAAAAGAAGCTGGTTAAATGACCAAGTAAAAATAAACACGGTCGGAGAAAATTTATTACCAAAAAGGGACAGCGATTTATTTGCTGGAACCATTTTAGACATTGAATCCAGGCTAATGGATGCATGTCTTCTATTATTCAGGCATATGACGTCATAATTAATTGCGCCACGTGTAGTCTGACGTCAAAATCATAGCTGACAGAAATACTCCATCATTAACCTGGAATAGTCCGTCAGTTGTACGAACTATAGGCGCCTGTATGTCTTTACTATATAATAAACATTATTTTGAATATTTTGAAATTAATTTCACTGTGTGCTGTTGCTGCTATAGTATTCAACGGGTTAGCTGTATAGTTACCATGCAATTGGGATTCTGGGAATTCAGGATTCAAATTATATAAATCGATCATAGCACTCGCAAATCATGGGCGGTGAATAACTAGAGATGGGCGGGCATAGATAAAAGTGGCTATCATCCCTTGTGAAAAGGATCCCCTGCCCACGCCACACATAATAGTTATCTAACTATGTTACTCATTCGGCGACTCATGCAGGTATAACGCACGAAACCGATTTTGATGATGGCTGTCTGGGTACCATTTCGAATTTTGCAACAAGACTAACATTTCTAGCTAAGCCCTTCCTACATTGGAATCGATTTATATACTTTGAACCCCGAATTTCCAGAATTTCAAGGTATTTATGTAGAGACAAGCAGTTGAATATTTTAAAATTAATTTAACAGGAAGCCGCCCGGTCAAATTAATTTCAAAATTCTGGTATTCGAATGTGTATCCGGTTCACTGTCATAAACCAAATAGCAAAGCCAGTGTTGCCGAAATTGGGTTCAATCATTTTGCAGAAATACAGATTTATTCAACATTCTATTTCTTGTATTTTTCAGGGAATGGACGAAACACATTACATAGCTGCTGATCCAGCCTCAGTCATCAGAAAAGGTAAGATTTGATCTAACTCTTTCTGATTTCTCAGTAATGTTTGCTTAAGTCTTGAAATGATGGTGCAGGGAGTCAATATTTGTAAATGCACGCTGATATCGAAATCAAACACTCCCCACCCCACCCCACCCCACCGCCACACACCTGCGCTATTGACAATGGAGGAAATAAGTTTTAGCTAGAGCCCGTCCATCTAACCCGTGTTGGGATCGATCGATCCCTTAGCTCATTGACTATCAATTTCCAGAAAAATTTACATGTAGGCTGTTGAATATTTTGAAACTAATTTGCCTGGGTGCTTTTGCTGCCTATGGCAGCAGCAGCGCCCAGTCAAATTAGTTTCAAAGTATTCAACAGTGTGTTTATTAAATAGCAAAGACATACAATTCGTACAACGTGTCGGACTCTTAATCGTGTTCTCACTAGAGAGTTAATCAGGTATAACGTCATACTCCAGTTTGGCGGTATTCCGGATTAAGTCTTTAGTGAGAACACGGCCTTAGACTGACTAAATCGAGTCATTCGTGCTGTAATTGATTATGACGTCATCCTACACGTCACGTAGCTGATTATGGATGTTTAAACTGGAAAGCTCCATTACAAGAACAGCATTTACCCCGAATTTCGGGATTTCGTCAGGTTGTAATACTGTTTATTGTCTATCACGGAAAATCCCCTATCAAAGAAAACCCACCAGGTCATTGAAATACCAATCCTAACTATATCCTCCATCAATAGATGCATTATGAGTAATTCTTCTCTACCATCTGGGTGTGGCAATCAGTGTAAAATCATAATTGAATTTGGTTAAAGTAAGTAGGCCTGTATAAATGTGTTTTCATATATCAAGCGTCAGAGTTATGGCCCTTGATGTGTCGCTAATGTATTTGAGCTATTGAGGAATGTTAATGTATCGATGGCGCGTCATCATTCTTATAGCTGCTAATATATATCGTGGAGGCTGGATACGTATGGGTGTAACCAGGGGCGGATTTATGAGGGTGGGTGGGTGGGTGGGGTGGGGGGGGGGGGGGGGGGGGGTGCACGGGACACGGGAACCCATATAGCTTCAAAAACGTTTCTCTAACTGTTGATCAGTTTGACGTTTCAAGCAGACAGACACTATACAATAACTTCTTAAAGGCGTAAGAGGTATTCTGCTGAATATTTTGAAACTAATTTGACTAGAGGCTGTTGCTGCCTAAGACAGCAACAGCTTTCAGCCAAATTAGGTTCATAATATTCAACAGAATAAATGCATAATTACTATTAAATAGAGATACTAACTGGTACTTCAAGGTTCAAAGGTTAAATAAAATCATATGACAATCAAGAAGAAATTTTCTATTTTTCCACAAAGAAGGAATGAAATAGTTTCTTTCTACCTCAAAATTCTAAGATTTTCTTGGCGAGCCCATGGATCCTTTAAGAATGGGATATGAATTCTCATTCTAGAATCCTCAAAAGTCCACGCTCTTAAAGAATTTCTGGCTTTACCCTGATAACCAAAACGATAACAAATACGATTTAGGTCAGTATTGAGAACTTAGTTGAAATGGAAGTTTCCCCGGTTGAACCAATAGCAAAATAACCAGCTAGAATGTTTTGAGATATTGTCTCCAAATCTTACAAGTAACGTCGGACTGTAAATGCTAACTGCGGTTGTTTTCGTCTCTGCGTTTCGCTGTTGGGAGTATGTGGTTTTGACGAGGCGCTAAAACAAAGAAATGGCTATAGCGTATGAATACGGATTTTGAACATGTATGTTTAAGTTGAAGTTTAATAGATAAATATCTCTGATTTACGCGGGTTAGTGAGCCTGCACTGGGCCAATACCGGGACGTGTTGCCCTGGTGTTCGCTCAGTACCAGCCCTGTAACGTACATTACCAGAGAGCTGACTTAATAATGAAACGTGTTTCTAATACGAAAAATTCAAGGCAGATGTCATAATTTAAGATTTCGAATGACAATCATATCCGGTAACCTCTGATGCTTGCTGGTACATTCTTAGTGAAATGCTGATATTTATGCTTTTGTGAGAATTTGTTAACAATCGAAAAATCGATATTCCCGAAATAACCGCACCAACGCCGTGATAATATGCTATCTCTCCTCGATGTCAATCATGTCAGGAACTCTGCTGAGAAATTTCGGAAATAATTATTTTGATAGAAGGTTGTTTGTTGTTACCCCATTGCGAATCGTTCAGCTAAATATTCTCAAAATATAATATTTAATGTTTCATGTACCGGAAGTGGGATCGCGGTGTTAATGCTGATTATTATAAAACACTTAGGCAGTGCTCTCACTAGAGACTTAATCCAGATTATAATATCTCTAGTGAGAACACGGCCTTAGGCCTTCTTTTCATACAGCCGCTATTTCGATAGATATGAGGTATATGGGCTAGCGTTCTCATTGGATTGCCTCATGTTCCGGAATAAATAACGTCATTTATTTCAAAAACGTAATCTCACAAAATTGGGTGTTTATCTTCCGATATGTCGTTATAGATTCCCTATGTGAACGCAACCTAATCCCTCACCAGATGGCGTTACCGTCAGCATTTTCTCTCACTCTCCGCCAGGCAGCGTCATCGCCCAGACCAGGATTACCTTCCACCCCCGTGAATACAAACAGATATGTGGAATATATATTAGCCGATATAGAACACGAAATAGTTCAACAGGATTAGGCAATTAGATATGGGCCGTAATGCTCAAGCCTGCCAAAATCAGACTTATGCAGTCTGTCATCGTGAGAAATGGCAATTGGACGTTCGAGAAAAGCCCATGATATTCGAGTCAGTTTAGTGGTAAATTTCTAACCATAGTCTTTTCACGAAGTCGTGACCATCAAAGCGTTAACACTATTCAAAACGACTAACACATTATTTGATTTATTTCCAAATACATCGGTGTCACGTCCCTTTTGGTACCTATACTAAAGATGGGGAATTCTTTACACAAAAAGTGAAAATTGTTTGACCAGGGATGTCAATAAATTCTTTGTTAACAGGTTTGCTTTGAATGAATCAGCTGTATTTTTTAGAGCATTGTAATTCTATATTTAGGTCGAAGTCTCATTTTAAAATAATTTCTACATTATTGCTCAAAGTTGATTGTGCTTTGACGCCCAATAAGTAGATAGTTATGGCGTGTTCAACTAGAAAGTTCGTCCGGAATAACGCCATATTGGAGCAAAGCGCTACGCCAGATTAGCTCTCAAGTGTGGGTGTAATATACCACTATCGAAATCGTGCCATTGACCAACCACGCAGGGGTCAATATCAAATTATATATTGGCATGTCTGTTGGTCAATGGGGCAGGGACCAATATATATATATTTTGATATCTGTGCGTCCGTTTGTCAACGACGCAGGGGCCAACATCAAATTGTTCCCGTTGGCCAATGGCGCAAATTCGATATCTGGCATGTTACATGAACACGGCCGTACGTCGTGTTCACTCTAGATAGCTCATTCGGAGTAACGCCACACTTCAGTATGCCGAGTTTTGATCGGATCACTACCATACTTGGATATGCTGTTACACTCGGTGTGCTGAAGATATCTGCCCACCTAAAGGTGAACTTGACATTTGACCTTTGCATGAGAAATGGCCCCATAAGGAATAAATGGGGATTTTCAGGATGGATATTTGAACTGAGACTACAACTAGTTGTTTTTTTTCAAAATGGCCTCCAAGTCGCACATTTTGGTAAAAATTATCAGTTGTCGTTTTTGGCAGAAATGAACTGAAAAATGCTAAACAAATCTTACTTTGAAATATTTTTTCAAAATGCTCGCCTTGTGCACATTTTGGTAAAAATACCAGTATTCGTTCTTTGCAGAAATGAACTCAGGATGCCAAACGGTGAGATTTTCTTTTTGTAACAGATTGTTATTAAAATGGTCGCGGAAATTTGCTTTGCTCCGATTGACTTCAAACTAAGTGATCAATTTTGAAGTGGCTCAATCCAATCAATCAGCTTTTCCGTGCCAAAAAACTACCCATAGTAAACCTATGGGAGCAATATTTGAAATGGTTTTATTCCGATTCTGTTCAAACCTGATCAGATTCTGGAACATTGGGAGATCTAAATAAATGAATGAAAATGAAAATCTTAATATCTCCATTGGGGGTCAACCTCATTCTTGGGGAATTATTTCTTTCAATTATGCTTGTGATGTCAACCTACATGTGACGTAATTGATAACGGCGTCATGTACTTGCTCGACAGATCGGATTAACCTATTCTGGCGTGGGATTCATAGTGGGAAAGGTGTGTATTCGTCATAAAAATTATTATTATCAGAATGTTTGATATTTTGATATATCGAGCTCCAAACAAGTATCACGATTTTGCACGATATTTGGCTGTGAAATCCGAGAATCCATAGCAGTTTACGGTGACATATCGAACACGCTGAAGCAACTGTCTCAAGACAAATTAATTTCAAACGTATCTGAATAACTCTTTGGTGTCCACTATTTGGATCGGTGATATATCGAAGGAACGCGATTTTTGCGAAATATTAATCTCCTTTTTATCGAGGACAATATCGCACAACGTCTTGAAAAATGTCCAATTGCAAACCAAGAGAAGACTATTTTTGAAAATTTACCACTGGAATAACTGGCTCGTACTGGAATACCGAGCCAGTCATTACAGTAACAAATTGTCAGAAATTATCTTCTTGGTCTGCAAATGTATATTTTAATTAGGAAAACCTAAAATATTTGAAGGAATGCGGGGATTAATCGGATTGATCGGATAATATAACAATCATTAAAAAAATTGCTTGCTAAAGAACCTATGGCAAAGGACTACAGCCCTGTTTATCTTTTATTTGAACTTTAACCCGAGCTAGTTGAATACTGCTTTACGAGTGTTATCCTTCCTCCGTGTCAATACTCTCGTTATTTTGCCACCGTTTCGTTATATTCAACTTGTGGAAAGCAAGCTATTTTCGTGACATTTAGCCGTTTCAGCATTAGATTCCAATGAACTTTTCCGGTTTTAGCTATGCCCCGCCCATCTCTATCTAAGCTCCACCCACACTTCGCTCGTGTTGGGATCGATCGATCTCTGAATACACTGACTAGCAATTTCTAAAAAACTACACAGGTAAGCTGTTGAATATTTTGAAACTAATTTGACTGGGTGCTGTTGCTGCCTAAGGCAGCAACAGCGCCCAGTCAAATTAGTTTCAAAATATTCAACAGCATGTAGATTAAATAGCAAAGAATTACAGACATACAATTCATACAACGTGCCGGAACTTTTGAGATGTGATGACGGTCTATATGGAACCCTTTGTGACGTAATGGTTGTGACGTCATGATACACGCGTTGAACTGATTAATACGTCATACGAGGTCAGATGAGGATGGATACTCAGGAAAGCTGAATTGAGGGGTTCGACCAATAACTCAAGTATCTGATGTCATAATTCAATACGTCCCATGATAAGTGGCGTCACAATTAAAATAACGTTGCTCCCTCTCGAAAAGTTGGTCACATATTTGATGAATTTACAGTTTAATAACAGTTTTGTATAATATTCTGAAACTAATTTGAGCTGTTGCTGCCATATGCTTAGCCGCATAATGGACATTCCCAGTTTTTGCTATGCGCCGCCCGTGCTTATTTAAGCTCCACCCACGCTTGGGGGCTGTGTTGGGATCGATCGATCACCGAGCGCCCTGACTATCAATTACCAGAAAACTATGTAGTTAATATCTTGAATATTTTGAAACTAATTTGACTAGTTGCTGTTGTTGCCTATTGCACCAACAGTGCCCAGTCAAATTAGTTTCAAAATATTCTTGAAACAAAATGTTTATTAAATTGTAAAGGCATACAATTCGTACAACAACGCTTAATTCGTCTTCAATTATGCGTTCGTGACGTCATTATCTAAGTCGTTGATTATGACGTAATCATGCACGCCACGTAGTTGATTATTACGTCATATGGCGGATGGGTAAACTGGAAAGTTCCGTAACAATGAAATTAGGATTCTGTGAGTCCAGGGCTCAATGTGTATTATTACTGCACTATATATACATCGATTAAGAACGCGTACAAAGTGGCGGTAATTGGGGAGTGGGTGGGTTGGGGTGGTGGGGGTGTTAAGTTGGGTGTGGAGGGGTGGGGCTTAGCTAGAAATGGACCTTTCCAAGTTTATCCATCCATAATAAACCGTCATATGGCATTATAATCGACTAAATAACGTGTTTGATGACGTCGTAATGATGACGTCATGATTGACTCGATATAGCCCGCCTTTAACGCATAATAGTCCGACACGTTTTACGAATTGTATGTCTTTACCATTTAATACATATGCTGTTGAATATTTTGAAACTAATAGGCAGCAACAGCGCCCAGTCAGATTAGTTTCAAAACATTTAACAGCTTACCCGTATAGTTTTCTGGAAATTGATAGTCAGGGAGTACAAAGATCGATCAATCCCAGCACGGAAGTGGTGTGTGTGTGGAGCTTAGCTAGTGATGGGCGGGGCATAGCTAAAATTGGATCCATATGTAGCCATGCAGTCTAGTCTTTTAGTCCGTGTTCATGTAACGCGCCAATATCGAATTTCCGCCGCAGGGACCAATATCGAATTAGATATCGACGCGCCCGTTGGCCAACTGTTAAAGGGCTTGAGTAGGCTAACCTTCTGATTATATAGGCTATAGCAAGAATTTATATGGTTTCGTGTGAAAACACGTTTCTAAGGGATAACAATATACAATTGATTAGTTGACAAACCAACGTCATACTGTATATGTTATATTTATTGAGTCTTTCAGAGAAGACGTTAAAAGGAACTAAGACATACTAAATTAATTACATTATTCTATTTATTTAACGAAATTTTAAGATTTTATACTAGAGAATTATTATTATTATTATTATTATTATTATTATTATTATTATTATTATTATTATTATTATTATTAATATTATTATTATTATTATTATTAAAAAAGACTAAATATATCTATAAACACACACAAAAACAAGGATAATCACAATATTCTAAAATCCCTGAAACGTTATCAGTTAATTGAAAATGTCCCGAAAGTGACAGACCGCGTTAGACTCGGATGCATCTTCTGTCGATCGACGATAATGGCATTACATATTGACGCATAAGGCCTATAGGCTCATTATTGATAAAAATGATTCATACGGTGAACATATAATCCGTAGGGAATAGGCGTGTGGGAGGTATGGGCGGGGTTGAATCATATGGGTAGTGGTGGAGGATGAGGAGCCGCGTCAAGGGATCGAATAATCGAGGACACACTGTCTGGAGCAGCCTTACCCTCTGTCGCTCAATCTATGTGCCTTCAGGCAGAAAATAAAATCGCTGCGTCAACAATGGCGAATTTGATGGTATTAAAGCCAACCATCTTAGCGTCGCCGAAATGGATATTACATAGACATAAATTTAACTATATTTGTTTTTTCGAAAACGATTTGACCTTGATGCATAGGGCAGCAATGACTTTCAGCCAAATTGCTTTCAAATAACCATAAATTAAAGGAACCTCAGCACGAATTTAGAGGATTAGTGCATATATTTATCCCGGAATGCTTGAAAATACGATTGTTAAAATTGTATTCTCTAGAAGCTTAAATTGTGTGCCTTGATGTAATAAAACGAAATAGATCATAACAATGATGATTTCATTCCATATAAATTAATAAAAGTTTTTAAGTTGTGAGATTGAATTAGAGACACGAGTCCCTAATTAAAATTCATAACTAAAAAATTTAGTTGATTATTTAGTGAATAAAATCATCTTATATTAAGATTTATTTCGTTCCACTACATCTCGGCACACAATTTAAGCCCCTAAATGTAAACAATTTTGACAATTATATTTTTAGGCATGCTGCTGTGAATATGTATCGTTAATATATCGAAGCATAGCACTGCCAAGAGAAGCAAATGAGTCAAAACACAACCCACCTCCATGGAGAGAAAGGCCATAGAAACAAAACCCATTGGTACTTCCACCCACCCACCCACCAATCCACACCAATATAGATTTTTGTTGTCAACTGCATTTGCCGATTCAGTTTCATGATTTTCCTGCACGTCGTCTAAAAGTTGCCAATCAAATTTAGCGAAATACAATGTTTACCAATGTGGCGTGTAGCCATAGCTCGCCGAACGGCTAACAATCCGATTCCTGGCAATATTGCGAGACGAAATATACCGTAGAGCACTGGCGTTGTTATTTCGTCAGTCAGTCATGCGAAATGTCGTTGTCAGAATTCGATAGCCATGATTTTTCTCTCTGAAGTGTATTTGCACATTCGATCAAAGCACACGCGCAATGTTAGGGATGGAGCGCGATGGTAATTTTCCGTCTGAAAGGGAACTATTACTTCCTATGCGAATTATCAAAATGAACACGCTGCACGAATACACACCGTCTCTCTGATTTCGCGATACCACTATACCCCCTTCGCGAAATGAGAGTGACAAATTTCATTTCTGCTCCAGCATAAAGCTATAATTGTCCGACAGGCTTCCGTCTTTAATTGGGCAAGATTAACTTGACGAGTTCTTACTTCTAAGTGGCGATCTGCCAAACATTACGGCAATAGCGAGAAAATTACATCCAAAAGTTAATTCTGTCACTTACGGACTGGGCTATTGTCCACAGCTACACGATCAAGGAATCATCGCGATAGGATTCCAGATTGAGTTATTACACTTGGTTGAACGTCTCGTCCTCGTCTAGTGCACCACGCGCTACACATCTGGAGTGACTGGTTCCCACATATACTATCTGGAACAAGTCTTGCTGACAACTACGAAAGCATGCCATAACCTTTATGGATGGGTCAGCTAGTTGCTGATGCGATCCATACATGGTCTAACCCGTCTTTGAAACGGCCTTGTTGAACAAGGCCGTTTCAAAGAAGGGTTAGGCCATCTATGTATAGTATCAGCAACTAGGTGACCCATCAAGATATACAAAGATATAAACGCCTCATGGGAATTGATATATAATTAACAACTTACTAGCATCTCTACCGTAAACTCTTCCCTTGTGTCAAAAGTGCATGGACTACCATGTCATATTAGTATTGTTGACATAGTCAATCTTTACTACTTCCATAGATGTCTCGCTGCTGCAAGTCTCCAAACAATAATTTCAATGATCAAAAAGTCTTGACTTGCTGAAAATTTGCAAAAAATTGTTAGTGGCTTAGCCACTAGCCACCAACAATTTCCAGTCAATTTTTTTTCAAAATAATTAGTAAAAATATAACTCCTGGAATATATCGCCTGCTAAAGCTAAGCGGTCAGACGCTTAAACCACAGAACCTCATAGAGGAGACTTTGAAGTGATATTCTAAATTATCTATGCTCTAAAGTTTATCTAATTAGGAATTGTACATGACTGTTGTTTGCAGTCGGTGGCGGTCACGACGTCCAGTCGGTTTCGATTAGCGAGACTCAAACTGGTTTCCAACTTGAAGCAATATTTGTCGGACTGTTGTCGCTCTCTTAGATACCGGGAACTGGTAGAAATGTTGCTTTCAAATAGTGTTGTTAGGGTGAGAGGTAGAATATAGGATTTGAATTCTGTTATATTATTAAAGTCATTAATCGATAAATATAGCAAGTATGCTCAAAATATGCCGGTATCTTCAAACTCACCTTTTTGCGGTAACTCCGTCCAAGCAGTTTGTCTTGCTATTGCTAAATATATAAGTATGTAATACAGTTTGATAAAATGACGTTGTCGCATGAGGAATTAGCAATATCCTTCGACCAAGCAGTATTGAAATTAATTAGAAATCATAGACAATGGACTTTGAATAATGGATCTAGTTTCTTTCTCCGCAGGTATACGTCCTAAGAACGACAATTCTAAAGATATCGTGATATCTGGAATCGCATCACCGACAGACGTTTTTTGCTCAGTCCCTGGAAGATTGTCCCTCCTCAGCTCAACCTCAAAATACAAAGTCACCGTAGCTGAAGTACAGCGCCGATTGTCTCCCCCTGAATGTCTAAATGCTTCTTTGCTAGGGGGCGTTTTACGAAGGTAAGTCATTGTTAATTAATATCTGACAGTGGTAAGGTTAATGGTATTGACAATTTGGTGCTTATACTGATAGCGCTGATCACTAGGCTGGTACTGACTGGCCCAATAGCGGGCCAATATGGACCAGCTATCTGCATTATCATGGTACTAAACACCAAATTGTGATTACCACCAACCGCACCTCTAGTGAAAAGACAGTTTCTTCCATAAATGTGGTCTTTTGTCCTGGCATTGCGACCAGGAAATAATCCATAGCCGTAGGAAATTCGGAATACCATCCTTCTTGTTAAAATCTGGCCAAGACGCATTAGGATTACTCTATTTTCAAAAATCTCTGTCTGAACCGAGATTGTATTTTTCTCAGGAGCTTTCCATTGGGACATGACGTCGGCGATTCTGTTTGTGCCAAACATAGCATAGCCGGAATATTGGATAGTTAACGACCTGTTAACGTTACCAGAGACAGTATCCGGAGACTCTTTAAGAGATGTCAGCACCAGATGACGAACGCATCCAGCACATTTGAGACGCTCTCGCGGCCTTGCTCTATCGAGCTAGCCTGTAATTAGCTTGGCTATTTAACTTAATTATTTTGTGTTTAAATCTATGGAGGCTTAGCAGTGTCCAGGTGAAACCTTATCAAGAGCCAATTTATGAAAGTAATTCTGCCCGAGGCGACAAGCACGAGTAACAGCAACTAACACCAAGAGATGAAAACATCAATACCGCTTTGGGATCTGCAGCTGACCATGGGTTGCGGTGTGAAAGCTCACACAGCCCGGATATTGAGCGTCAGAGAGTCAGATCATCTTGGATGAAGCTTTTAACAGAATTCTTTTTCAGTTTTATAGTAATTAATACCAGGGAATAACGCGATATCAATTAATAAATAAACCATTCAATTTCATATTCACAGCGTGGATTATTTTATAAATACTAGCAATTATTTATTGTCCACGTAAATACAAATGACAATAAATTTATTCTTATCGTGGCACCGAAATTTAGGACATATTCTAGCTATTCTTATCATGTTTTCTTTCACACTGAATTGTTAATACAGTCATTTTCTAAACTAATTCACAACTTCCTGATTAGTTTTCCATATGCATATAAGCATAGCTATTCACAGCAATAGATCAGACACCCGTATAATAGTACCATCTTACATACTACTCCACATTTTCTTTGCTGCCCGACAAGCTATCCAATCTGCTATAGCAGTGGGATATTTATGATGCGATCCCAGTTATTCATACCATGTTTATATCGGGTTTAGAGAGAAGTTCTATTGACCGAGCAATGATATATTAGTGAGTTTTTAACACTGATCTATTGTTAAACCTGGTAGCATTGTGCTACGACATTAAATCCTCATTGTACCCTAGTTTAAAGAAGTATTTAACTAAGAATAAACTTCGTCTGTAAATCGCGGTTTCTTTGCAAATGCTTCTTGTCGTTTTTATTCAGTATTTAGTTCCAAATTGAACATTGTCGGTTTAGATGAATGAAAGCGGTTTACTCATCCTATGGGTTATTAGTTTTGCTCAGTCTAAATGTCGCTCGCATACAAAACGTTCGCGTCTGTATTTCAATAACCCGATCATAATCGAGTTGTTTGTAAGGTTTTCTCAAAGATGTACTTGGTTAGTTATTTGCTACTATAACCTTCTGCCGCCGGAGACTCGGGTGTAAGAGGAGGATGTCTCGCTTGAGTACCATTCTCTCCAACATTAGGCATTCAAGAAACTGAATACTCTCGGCCTATTCAACTCAACGAGACACGATATGTGAGGACGGAAAGAAAGAAATAATGACACAGAGAAAAACAGGACCGCTCCAAGTTCTAATAGTATGGTGTGAACAGAGATTAAACCCTCTCAAGTAGACAGGCAACTCAGACGAAGTCCTCATCTATACCCATCTTACAATCACATAGTCAGGAGTGTGTTAATTATCGAGGAATAAGTTGAGTGAAATTGGGAATAACTTAAGTGAAAGTTGTTGCTGCCTTAAGGTTATAAAGTTACTAAAGTTAGTCCCAATGTTCACACGAGCCACCAATTACAACCCATTTCGTAGCTATCAACAGTGTTTCAGTTAGATTTCCGCAGTACATACAATCGATATATGTCTGCAAACAGGTTAAACATCTCATTTTAACACAGATTTAATTGACATAGCTCAATATATTTCTTTTTGATGATTAGTGGAGAAGCGGCTATTATGCGCAGACTTTTGGAAGTAAATATGTTTGCCAAACACTCTAGTCAACTCCAACTACTGCCTCTTGAATACCCGACATACTAATTATAATTTAAATATCCGCTGCTTAATAATCGTTTTTGAAATAGGTCAAGAAATGTTTTATTCGTTCGAAGTAACGTTATTTCATCATTAAGCAATTAAAATATTTGCACAGATATTAAGATCTAACAAAAAAGAATTAGTTAATATTTTGGATGGTTTAAATATATGACTATATGAATTGATAGGTTATTTAAAAACATATAATATGGAGTACAAACTATTCCGTACACCGTACCGGACCTGCTGTATTTGGTCTGTTGGGTTGCTAATCTTAATCTCGACGAATAGTTAATAGGTAGCTATCTTTTCCTATGTATCGAATAACATCCGTTAATTGTATGGTATACTTCATTCACAAAAAATATGATCATTTGGATCCACGCGTAGAGGTTGAATTGCGTGTTCCTGTATGGGACGAGGGGTACAGCTGGACTCACCCATGCGGATACATGACTAGTTTAACCCATCCTTTCAATCCAGAATAGTGATTCGTGGTACAATTTAAAACTTGCGGATGGTTGGTAACAAGAACAGCACATGTGAAACACATGTTCAGAGCGTACAACTGTCTTGATAGTGGATGTGTACCGTGTCCATAACCGAGTATCCGTTTAACTAGCTACTGACCAAAACGACAAATTCTGTATGAGGTATGGAATATTTTGTTGCATATTTTGAGACTAATTCGACTTTGACTGAAAGCTGTTGCTGCCATAAACAAATTTCAGACAAATTTGTCTCAAAATATGCATCACACTTCCTTTATATTTGTCTTGGCATTTCAAGGGATCCAGGGCTAAATCTACACTGCTCACGACCTATCTAAGCGCTTACTATGTGCCGTCTATTAGATATTATTATATGCGTTCCTATTGTGCATGTCTGCTATCTTGGCAACTATAATGCGTGCAATTATTAACACTATTAGATAAAACAAGCGTGTTACGTCTATAGAAATAGATAAATGAGTAAAAAGTTTAGCAATGTATAATATTTATTTACCACGCCCACCCGTTTAAATAAGATCTTCATCAATTGCAACAAAATACGATTGATAAGAAAATTTCTTTTGATGAATATTGCGTTGAAAATTTTAACTGAAATTCAATTTAATTTTTTAATTTAACTGAAGAACATGTTAAATTCCTGAAGTCTAACACGTCTCGTGTATAGTTGTCCCTGAATAGTAGGGTTGCGGAGTCATTTCAAGTGTTGTTAGATGTGTAGCCGTGTCAGAAGAAAGATGGTGCTAGAGGTCAGATGAACATATTAACAAATCAATCCTGCCACCACGTCGCGATTACTCCATCTTAGGACAAGTGGAATCGCCAAAATGGCAACCAGCACTTCCTGTAATTCAAGCACCAGATTGCTTATAAATTGCATTTCGGCGCCGAGTAGCCATTGGTGGAAACTAATGCTATATCGATATGACTGCGACAAGGGAAACGTAGATGGCTTCTTGGAAGTATGAAGTACCGATGGCGTCGTCGCAGGATTTTTGTGGAATATCAAAGTACATGTGGTCTCTTTTTGTTTTTGCTCATAGTCATGTGGACTTCTACGTCGTTATTAACTCAGGTTGCCTGAAAGGCTAAATGAGATTATGCTATGGCTACCGATTATTGTCTGTCCATTGTCAGTCCGTCCGTCGACCGTCATCTATCGTCAGTCAACTTTTCCATTAAACAACTTCTCAACAACCACTGAACCGATTTCAATTACATTTGCCAGGAGGTATCTTTAGGATATAGAGAGTCATGTTTATACAAATGAAGCCGGTCGGCCAATTTGGACGGCGGCCATCTTGGATCGTGTTCGATTTTTAGAAACGTCTTTAGAAATTTCTGGAACCGCTTAAGTGAATGATTAAAAAAGAATTTAAGAAAGGTCATGGAGGGCAACAGCTGAACCAAGTTTGTTCTCGTGAACTTGATTGGCCAGATGCTTTGGTGGACATCATGGATGGTCTAGTTTTTGCTTAAGTGATTTCTTCTCCAGAACCACTGACCGGATCGGGCTGAAATCCGGGAGCTACGATTAGGCACAAAGGGATAACTTTGTTCAAGTGGAGTTGATTCCTGAAAAAAGGATTGCCTCCTATATGAGATATTTGATTGGATATCTACTACCAATTAATATTGTATTCTTTGTTTCTTAGAATTGCAAATTGTTTATTTGTTATCACAAGCCTTCCTATTTTGTTGATGCGTTTTGATTTGACTCACCACCTCTGATGTAGGGTGTTGATCATTTGACCACACATTCAGTAGTGAACTTCCATCTTGTGAGAGTGAAGGCATGTAGACGTTATTATGATCGTATGAACTCCAAGGATAATGTGATCTGGGAATTCCGCAGCTCTACAGAGTTAGCATGTCTCTAGCGAAAGCCAATCGACAAGTTGATTCTTCCTGACAATGATACTGGCTGCACGGACTATTTGAGAAATTGATAATACTATTTAACCCTTTCATGACCAAACCGACCAAAACCGACCTCTACAGTGGTCTTGAGGAATGTCCATTTGCAGGCCAAGAGAAAAGTACTTTTAAAATTTTACCACTGAAATGACTGGCTCTGTAACCGAGCCAGCCATTCCATGTTAAACTTTCAAAAGTACTCTTCTCTTGGTCTGCAAATGGACATTAAATAAGGAGATATTTTGGTTTTCTTAACCAAATTTAGACATCAAAGGGTTTAAAGAGCTACAGTACAGCCCAGAAATAACCCAGTTTTTCCAAAGCAAAATCAAACGTACTACCGAATATTTGAACTTAATTAGATTGGAAGCCATTGCGACATATGGGAGCAATGCCTTCCAATCAAACTAAGTCCAACAGACACAGTAAAACATTTCTTACATCGTCTTCAAAACTGCACTAACTAACATGTTTCTGTTTTGGAAAACCGATAACTTATTTATGAGTGGTATTGTATTTTCTCGTATGCAGTCTCAACTCTACAACTCCGCGCGGAGTCAACATTGGTCCTGGAACACGAAACTGCTATCCTGATTCAGTTTAAGAAAGGATGACATTTCTTGTTATTATATTGATTGTATAACGTCTTATTATAAAGTTAACATTGGAACCGCCTATCCGACAAAACGCCAGTCAAACTCACCCGCGCGTTGGGGTTTGTTTGTATCGCGTGTTTTTGGATCAAAATTTGTGTTGCCCCCTGCTGCCACCAATCGGAGTTGTATGATTTGGATTCTCTAAAGCCCAAACACGTGACACACACAATTAGTTTACTCCTTGTTTGAACGGAGGACCAGTGGACAAAAGACATCAGGCCCCTTGATTGTTTCCTCGATGATCGGCGCTTAGAAATGTGCGAAACTTGAACGATTCCAAACGCTGATTTGTCGGCAGGAAACTAGTTTGCAAACAAATGCCTGGTGTGAACGCATTGTCCCATCTGAAAGTCGAAGAGCACCAATCGTGTTTATGAGAGGGCAGAGAAACCGCGGGACGTCTCTCAATTTTGTCCCGGGTTATGAAAGGAGAAGGCCAGTGAAAAGTAGCGCACCGCGCTCATAGAGTCTATATTTTGCTTTGAATATCACCATGCCCAAAATTACTCTATTGTCAACTCAAAATTCGGTGTCCAAGAAAAGCAAGCCGCCGTATGATTAGAAGTGGAGAGATTGACAGAGGGGATGGATTCGCTTCACATTCCCAGACCACCTGTCAGGTTTAAAACTGATTTAATACAAATACCGTCAAATTTAGCGTGAAAAATCAGTACTGGAACAGAGGGTAGCTATTGGGCGACCTAACACTGACTGCTAGCATCCGGGGTAGTGGCGTAATTGCATGACGTAACATCCCTGTTTGTTGAGAAATGACTATTAATATGTGTTCAGCAAAGAGGGTTACATATGTGAATCACAATATATAGACAAAGGGCGAGCAAATATGCTGAATGATCTTTGATTTATGTTCACGTTAGCCGCAAAATATGCAACAGCATTCACGTCTTACTACTTTGAAATATACATATTGATATTCCTTTGTTTAAACGATTAATAACAATAGATCTAATTTTTATAAATTACTAAGTCCAACACAAAAATTATCTATATTTGTTTATTTCATATTTGGATGTGATTTCTTGTTGCAGGGCCAAATCTAAGAACGGTGGACGATCATTACGAGACAAATTGGAGAAGATAGGTCTGAGTTTGCCAGCTGGACGACGAAAAGCTGCCAATGTGACGCTTCTTACATCTCTAGTTGAAGGTATGCAGCACTGTCACAAGCACAAATACAGTAGAAAAATCTGTCACCAAAGGCAGGTGGTCGCTTAATGCAAATCATGTGCGATGGTAAATAGCTTTTTGGGCCAGCTGATGTTGGTGTTAACGGCTATCGTGTCACCGGCTCCTCAACGCGCTCGAAATGCAAGTCAATTAACTCCTTAGTGGTCAGGACTTTTCAATCAAATTAAAACTTTTGCACAGTGAATGTCCATTTGCTGGTCAAGAGAAATTTGCAACTTGACACACATGGGTATTTCTGAAGACAACTACAGAGGCCGTTTTGCCCGGCTTGGCTATGGAATGGTTAATTGTCTAGAAAACCAAATAGAGGTATATTTTTGATAATTTGTCACTGGGATGACTGGCTCGGTTACCGAGCCAGTCATTTCAGTGGTAAATTATCAAAAATAGTCTTCTCCTCCTGGCCTGCAAATCGACAGTTCTCAAGACCATTACACACTTACAGGCATTTTTTGGATGGTTTTTCGATGAAATGGTTATGTTGACAAAGCGACGTTAAAGAACCCACATCTGTTGACCTCAAAGTAGATTTCACTACTAGCCAAGATAGACAACATGCTTAGTATTATCTGGGAATTCATGTGACGACAACAAATATGTGAATAACGAGCATCATGGATAAATATATATATTCAGAATATGTATTTGTTGACGTGTAGGCGAACACAGCTTCAGATATTTTTACTTGCCCATTTTATTCTCAACACTATACAGTGCAGAATGAGCTCAGGGAAATATTTTCTAACCATCTTTTGTCAATTATATCCCGAAAATCTTTTGATAATACACATCAAGGCGATGCTATTGGGAAGTCTTTCAATACATTTTGCGCAAAGTACTAATAACACTCACCAGCCAAACCAAAGAAAACTTGGCATAGCATCTTTTATTGCTGAAAATATTGCGGCATATTACAATCGTACATATATTACGCAAGATAATTTTAAGTGCAAATTTCCAAACAATTACATTGTCATACAGTTTACGCTGCGATACGTTTGCACCTGCTTAGTGATAACGAGAATAGATGATGATGGCAGTTCTCAGACAAATTCACTTATCCAGGAATTCCTCACACGCGAAATGGCCAAAATGTCCCCGGAGTGACGTCCCCGTCGCAGAACGTTTAAACCACTGTCACATTTGATTAAGAAAGTAATACTTTATATACACGGTGCTAACTCAGACAATATACAATCGCCATAGACAACCCTTCACAGCATCACATGTGAGTTTATACACATGGAACACGGTCCATTCACAATACAGCCCCCAGTCAAATAAGTTGCAAGATATTCAACGGAATGTTTATTAAATAGTAAAGACATACAATTCGTTCACTTGGCGGACAATTAAGCGTTCATGACGGAGTTACATACGCTATTCGTTACGTATTTTGAATGTGACGCCAGGCTACCTGTGACGTAATTGATTATACCATCATATACTTGAGTGACAGACTGGACTTATCCATTGCTTTACCTCTTTCATGTCATCTGATAGCCATAAATCACTACATATACATCTAAGCCAAATCAAGGTCAAGACAAACTGCGCAGTTTGATGCCCCAAAGTACATTTGATCTAACACATCATTATAACATGTTATCACCTGGTGATGTCCCGGACGGCACTACTCTACAGTTTCTCTCAGTATCAAGCGTAGTGACGGCAAAATGTGATAATCTTAGTAAATTCTCACAGTGCCACCCATTGAACCATATCAAATGAATTCATAATATTGGGTTTTTCGCTTAGTGGAATCGAGACATCTTATGAACTTCGCCAATGCGCGCCGCCGTTGTTTATTCGCCATGCATTGCAATTCACCTTTCCACAGTATCCATCTATTAATCTGACGTCATATGACGTCATAATCAGCTAAGTGGCGCGATGATGTCATATTCATTGCGTCATATCTGATTTATATGGCCCGTCTTTAACTCTTAATAGTTCGACACGTTGTACGAATTGCATGTCTACTATTTAATATACCTAGGCAGCAACAGCATCCAGTCAAATTAGTTTCAAAATATTCAACAGCTTACCTATATAGTTTTCAGGAAATTGATAGTTAGGGCATTCTGGGATCGATCAATCCCAACACATTGAAGTGTTGGTGGAGCTTAGCTAGAGATGGGCGGGGCATAGATAAAACTGGAAAGGTCCATTGAGACATTGAGACATAAGCTCTGAGTCGAAGCGCTGCCCATCTTTAACAAACAATAAGATAAATTATAAGAAACAGGCTGAAAACGTTCTGTCCGAAAGTCGTTGATTTTGTTTTCTTCATAATCAGCACGATTTCAACAAATGTGAAATATAATTTATTAAGCGTCATGTTTGATGTAGAGAATGTAATGGGTTACCGTGACGCTTAACGCGATTACGCTTAAGGACGGGTCCCTTGAAAGCTGTATCGTCGAAAATCATTTACAAAATCTGCCACTAACTAGGGGAAATCTTGGAGGATTTCCTCAAACCACGTTAATTTTATGTAATGTGTTGATGCCGTCTTGGAACTTCGCCCACGGGCAGTATTCTCGGGCACTGTTCATCAAGACAAACATATGAGCCTGCCCCCGGGCGCTTGTCAGAGTGAGTTGAGGAAATTCCACTCCATCACTTTTGTGTTTTATAAGATGTAGTAGACGAAGTAGGAATTGTTAAGCCGCCATTACTGCAGGATACCGGCGACGCAGAATACTACGTTTTGTTCGCTTCTGGGAAAGCACAGATGATCTTAACATGGAATTTAATTTTGTACCCCATATCTCGCGCCAGTGAACGATCGTCTGGTATAGATGGCAAGCTGTGGTGGTGGTGGTGGTGGTGGTGGTGGTGGTATGGTGTGTGCGCATGTTGGTGAATGTGATGGCGGTGGTGGTGGTAGTGCCATTGGCAAGTCTGAGAATTGTATCAGGGAATGCGTTATGATTAGGACAACCTTGGAACATCATTTTAAAACCCATATTGATGTCGATAACCGTGGCCTGATCCTACATGGTATTGCTTTTCTTCATCACCTCATTAATTGATGGTATTCCGAATAATAGGTGACCCGGTCTCATTCGAAAAGTCCACGTTGGTCAAGAATCAAGATATTTAACAAAAGGAGGTCAACCACCCTCTCATAGGTTACTTAATTAGCGCAAGGATGGACTCAACACTACAGTAGAGCTCAGAAATATCTTAACATTTTTCCAAAAAAAGAAACTGAATCATGGTGGTTACTACAATTCTGCATATGCTGTAAGAAATGCTCTGTCGAATATTTTGAACATAATTGGATTGGAAGACATTGCTGCCGTAGGCAGCAATGTATTCCAATCAAATTATGTTCGAAATATTTAACAGTATGTTATAAGTTATTTCCGAGGTGTAGGTATACGTATAGCACATCCTGCATACAGCTAAAGAATTTACACGTGCACTAAATATATTATAGGCGGATAGATAAGTTGAGTATTTTATTTGGTGTGCTTTGAGCTCTTAATTAGACAATGCAGGACACGAGTGGGAGAGATATATGCAGACAGTGTTTTCTTGAGATGTGGTTATCAAGAGATAATACTATTTTGTCATATATTGCGATCGCGGTATTGCTTTCTAGCACCCCTCCCGCCCTCTCGCCCAGTTCTATCTAAGCTTCTTGCGCGTGTTGAAATCGATTTGAAACTTTGAAACGTGAATTCACAGAATCTAATTTTTAAATTAATTTTACAAGTATGCTGTTGAATATATTGAAACTAATTTGACTTCGAGGTGTTGTTACCCAACTGCAGCAACACATTCCCAGTGGAGTTAGTTTCAAGATACTCTTCAGGGTAGTTATTAACTTGTACATTCATCATAGAGTTACAATTCGTATACATTAGTGATATATTTTTTGATTGGTGTGACGGAGCTATGTGTTTGATGTGACGTCGGCTAAGAAGTCACGTATCTGATAATGCTGTCGTATATCTGAGTATCAGATTGTATCCTTCTATTTGCACATAACCAGGCAGCACGCTACTGCAGACATTCCAGAAGGTATTTACTTTCAAATTTATTTACCTATATCTTGATTATTTTTTCATTCAAAGGTGAAACTATCCGCTTAGCTCGTGATTTTGGTTATTTGTGTGAGACAGAGTTCCCATCCAGACAATGTGCCGAATACAACAACAGACAGTACACAGACCATCAAGACGTAGGAAACAGACGTCAAATGGTCTTAGCCACGAAGTAAGTGCCCATATGATTCATTATCCCTTCCATACCGACGCCGGCCAAACCCGGCCTCTACAGCGCTCTTGAAGAATATCCATTTGCAAGAAAGCAAAGAAAATATTTTTGAAAACTTACCACCGGAATGACTGGTTCGATAACCGAGCCAGTCATTCCAGTGGTAAATGTTTTATAAATGATCTCCTCTTGGCCAGCAAATTGCCAAGAATGTACATTTTTTGACGATTTACAACTGGAAGGACTGGCTCTGTTATCAAGCCAGTCATCCCAGTGCTAAATCTTCAAAACCATCTTCCTTAGGCCAGCAGATTAACAATCCTCAAGATCACTGTAGAGGCAGGCCTTAGCTGGCTTCGTCATGAAAGGGTTAATCTCAGGGTCAAAATGTCAAAAGTTAACATCACTGTGACGCAACATGACATAACTAAGGCCATGTATTCTGTTTCTGGCTGACAATTACGTTCTACTAACGTAAGGTTTGGCTAGGGAGTCTGGAAAAAACACATCCTGCTTTTTTGTGCCAAGCTCATGGTGACCCAATTAAAGAAAATTAAATATAGTTCAATAAAGGACTTTCACAAATACTGCGTATGCCGCTGCAATTGGAGGGTCTGAAGAATCCGGTTGATGTTTGGGTCAAAAGGTAAAAAGGTAAAGATTTTGGTGAGGGGGTTGGGTGCAAATAAAGACATGTTAAGGCAAAGTATCATAATTAGGGAAACGCTGTCGAGTCGCTGGATGATAGCCCCAGTCATGTAGAAGGGACTCTCCCCAAAACCTATTGAGTGTCCAAATAAAAAAAGTTAAGAGTGGATCATCTATATATAGTATCATATAAATGATGAAATGAAATTTATCCAGCAAATTAAACGCCAGATTGATTCAATCAATTACATTTCTGATATCCCGGTTCCAATTCTCATTCTATGTCAAAACTATAGGTAAAAGGAGTATTCTATATTTTGACATAAATTTGGACAGAAATAACTTATAGCCTAAATCATTGACACCTTATAGATGAGAATGTTCCTAGATATTCAACTGCTTACTTTGAATTGGAATTGGATTGAACCGGTCCAGTTTTAGCTATGCCCCATCCATCTCTAGCTAAGCTCTACTCCAACTCGCACATATTAGGATCGATCGATCGCTTAACTCCCTGAAAATGATACAGGTAAGCTGTTGAATATTGTGAAGTTGCTGCTGCCGCAGCGCCCAATCAAATTAGTTTCAAAATATTCAACAGCATGTTTATTAAATAGTAAAGACATACATTTCGTACAGCAACGCTTAGTCCGTCACCAATTATGCGTTCGTACCGCACTTAACTACGTCATCCATATGATGGATGGATAAACTGGAAAGGTCCATTGGACCCGAGACAAGAGACACTGATTTGATTGAAAACGACATTTTAATCAACTGGATAACTTTCATTTCCTTTTAGAATACACATAGTCTGATGTATTTAGTTTGTAGTATTAGGAGGGTGACTCAAACTACTGCTATGAAATTTAATTTTCCTACTTTTGACGTTTTCTTGCAGACAAGTGCTAAAGGAGATGGTGGATTTGATGAACCAGGACCGATCTCCGCTTGGAAACACGAGACCTCAAATCATTCTTGACCCCGGTATACAAAGACATTTAACACATTTCAATCTAATAACACACGGGTTTGGAGCGCCGACTGTGGTAGCCTCTCTCACAGCCATACAGTCGTATCTGAACGAATCTCTGAAGTATCTAGATAAAATATCACCAGCTCCACAGAACACTCAATTATCAGGGGGACAAACGCTCGATAACACAACTAAAGTGAAAGTTGACAAAGATGATAACCGGAAGTGATATCACGTTTAGCTAGCTGACAACCAGGTGATGCTTAGCTAGTAGACTATACTATACAGTTCAGAGCAGTGGTGCAGGTTATGTGTTTGTCGTTGACTAAGATTCCTGATCACGTCCAGTGGCAGGAGAACGGGATATGTTGTTAGGAATAAATCAGCATTAATATGGTTCTGGTCATGCGAAATGGCAGATAACAAATCCCTATGTGAGAAAAACCATCATTTCCAATCAACACCTAGTCTTCCTTCCTGTATATACTCATTAGGTTAATGAGTCGATATTAACCGATACGTTCACATTAAAAGCAATTTACACTGGCGAACGAAAATCACTTACAGGTGACTGTGAACGAAAATTGGTCGGAGACAATGCCCACCGAAAACTGACCCTATATCACAGTTTGTCACAGTGAACGAAAACTGGTTGCATACCATGTCTAGCAAAGAAACGATTACGGACAATAGTGAAAGAAAACCGAAAACCGTTTACTGACAAAACCGGTCCGAGTTAGAACTTTTATGGGTGAACACGCTCTTATCTGCGCGAGATTTCACGAGACAATTTAATGAGGGCCATATGAAGGCGGACAGTTGTTAAACTGATGAAATGTGCATTTGTGTTATAGCAAAAGAAATAGAGATTTTATCATTCCATATTTCCATGTTCATTGATTATGGATTATTATAAGGCGAAACGAGATTCTTCTCTTTGAATACACTATCAATTCTGGGAGGATTAGCATCAGTCAATACTTTTATATCAAATCAAATGTTATATTGTTTACAGCACAATCATTGTACATAGTAGATATTGTTGTATATGATGATTGCATCGCGTGTGTATGTGAGCGTATGTGTTTGTGAGTGTAAGTGTGCGTGCGTGCATGCGTGCATAAAATAAATGTGTGCATGGGTATGTTTGTGTGTGTGTGAGGTAGAGATAGAGAGATAGAGAGATAGAGAGAGAATTGTCTGCAAGACAGATATTTGAGCGCATATAGTGAGCATAAGCTGATAACTCATGTTACGAGGCCGGTACTGGGCCAATACCAGGCTGCATTGTCACGGTATTCGTCCAGTATCGACCCAGTAAGCTGTGTTATCAGGGTATTTACATATCATCCCATCAATTTAGTTTGTAATGCTAAAGCTAATTTGTGATGACATTGTCAGTAAAAGTATTGAGGCCATCAGAAAGTGCCTTTGTAAGTAGTCGGCGTCGTTATAATCTAGTGCTAACACACATTCAACAGCATCAGACTAAACTAATCAGTCATACCTCATTCAACGCAATACCTTGTTCAGCCCTACACTGTATCATGATATGTTTTTTCAATAACAACAGCGTATATATTGGCGTCCTCGGGCTCCTTCTTACATGCGTCACTAGCAAGGTTGTCCCTAGATGGAAATTCCCCTCGTACACATATTAACATTTAGGTCCACCCCATACATTGCTGGTTGTAACTATGGACATTAATGTGGCTGGAAGATTATTTTAGATCTTATGTATTTCAGTTTGTAACATTAGAAGAGGTTCATGTAATCAAATCCTGGTGACCAGCATGACCCATACTGTAGAAGACCAAAAGCCGCATGTAGTGGCTTATACATCTTAAATCCTCAGAAACTTGAAATTGTCAAATTTTAATTCCCAAATCAACAACACAGCAGGGCGATACAAGAGAGCTGTTTAATATCTCGAAACATGTTTGGCAATTGAACAACAGATAGATGAAAGCATTTTAATAATATTTTCGAAAATTAACATTCACCATGGCTATGTAAAGTACAATCATCAGAACTGATTTACAATTACTCTTCTTATGAAGCTGAATTAGATAATTCTGAGCACCGCGAGAAACACTATTTGAATACAATCATTGTGGTATAATTTACTATGTGCCGATATAAAAGGATGAAACTGGAGGGTGGCGAGTGGCTGGAATCTGCACATATGCATCAGTACATGGAGAAATCCAGTTTTAGCTACGCCCCGCCCATCTATATCTAAGCTTCACCCACGTTTTGTCCGTGTTCGGATGAATCAATCATTGCACTACCTGTATCTCAATTTTCAGAGAACTACAGGTAGGCTGTGGAATATTTTGGAACTAACTTGACTGGGTGCTGTTGCTGCAAATGGCCGAGTCATATTAGTTTCAAAATATTCAACATCATGTTTATTAAATGGTAAATACATACAGTACGTTCAACTTGAGGGCCTAGCCATTCATTACGTAATTGATTATGACATCAGCCTAGACGTGACACACGTGCCGTATTTGATTATGACGTCACATGATTGATTGGTAAACTGGATTTATCTATTATCTATTTTAGTTAACAATTTCCAACTAAGATCGCCCATAGTCAGATAGTCTATGCTACTCCCACATTCTCATGGTTTAATTCCAGTCATTTTGATACATGCGACCTGACCTTTCTGTAAAGGACACTTATTGATCCCGCAAAGACTGAGGTATCCGATCTGTCACTCAATAGTCTGACGTCATAAGCAAATACATGGCATGATAGCTGACATCAATATAAAAACGACTTAGCTTTATCATGAAAATCAAAGAAATCATTACAAATGTGCAATAATTGTATATTTAATAAACATTCGATTGACTAATTTGAAACAAATTTGATTGGGAGCTATGGCGTCCATTGGCAGCAATAGTTGCGCCAAACTAGATTCAAAATAATCAAAAGCTAACCGATAGAGTTACCTTGAAATTTTTATTCTAGGAATAAAGTCAAAGTTTCAAATCGATTCTAGCAAGGGGAAAAAGTGAATGGTGCTTTCCTAGAAGTAGACGTGGCGTAGCTGGCAATGGATTCCTGCTCTATTAGGGTTCATCGTCTCAGGAAACGTGCACATTTAAGCACTTGCCACTCTATATTTCAACTATTTCGCGGATGTTCTATGATAGGTGCAGACGTCATATCATTTTCACAGATTTACGTGACATTTAAATGGTTTAGCTTGCTAAGACTGTTCTTCCCAGTTGTCTTGAGGATTGACGATTTGCAAGGCAACTAAAGACAGTTTGTTAGATTTCCCCACTGAAATGGCTGACTCGATAAATGAGCCGGTCCTTTCAAGGGTAAATTATCTTGGTCTGTAAATTGGCATTTCATAATCAAAGCTTGTAATTTTTTAATAAGGCGATAAGAGACAGCAGCTCCTGTTGAGCATTTTGTGTATTTCAAAAACAATAATTGGACTAGAAAATATTGTTGCCTATGGCAACAGCTGATTCCTGTCAATTTACTTCGAACATATCCAACTGGTATGACTTGTGCATTTTGTGTATTTTAAAAAACAGTAATTAGGCTAGAATATATTGTCGCGCGTGGCAACCGCTGATTCCTGCCAATTTAGTTTGAAAATATCCAACAAATATGCCATACTTTCGAAAATAAGATGAATGGAGCGATAATGCGTCCGATGGACATTTCCAGTTCTAGCAATGACCCACTCATCACTAGCGAAGCACCACCAACATCTTGCTTGTGTTGGGATCGATCGATCCGTGAACTACCTGACTATCAATTTCCAGAAAACTATACACTGTTAAATGGCAGCAACAGCGTCCAGTCAAATTAGTTTCAAAATAGTCAACATAATGTTTATTAAATGGTAAAGACATACAATTTGTGCAACGTGTCGGACTATTAAGCGTTAAAGACGGATTATATCGAGTCATTCATGACGTCATGATTATGACGTCATCATACACATCACTTAGTTAACTATGGCATCATATGCCATCAGATGATCGTTGGATAAACTGGAAAGGTCCATTGGTAGTACGTTGAAAGGGTGGGTTTGATAAGTTGAGTTAATTCAACTTTCCAGAGTATCCATCCATCATCTGACCTCGTATGACGTCATGATCAGCTCAGCGTGTGTATGATGACGTCACAATCATTACGTCACAAAGGGTTCCATATAGACCGTCATCAAATCTCAAAGATTCCGACACGTTGTATGAATTTTATGTCTTTGTAATTGTTTGCTATTTAATAAACATGCTGTTGAATATGTTGAACATAATTTGACATAGGCAGCAACAGCACCCAATCAAATTAGTTTCAAAATATTCAACAGCTTACCTGTATAGTTTTCCTGACATCAATAGTCAGAGAGTTCAGAGATCGATCGATCCTTACACGAGCGAGGTGTGAGCGGAGATTAGCTAGAGATGGGCGGGGCATAGCTGAAAATGGAAAGGTCCATTTTCTTCATTGTTTAGCCAATGCCAACAAATATGTACGACCCTATTCCCCACATCATAATACGATGTACGTGTATGCTCATCCGAAAACAATCAGTAAAATCCAATTATGAATGATGTGACAGCAATATTTGCGGTAATAAACCTTTAGCTATTTAACCATGTAGCACCTGGGCCCCTAAGCATAAAATATAATGGGCCCAGTCAATTTTTAAGGGCCAAATCATTTAATTAAGATGAATCGGCACATAAGCTCCCAGATTTAAAAACAGGCAGCAATGGCTTCCAGTTCCAATTTAATTTCTCAATATTCAACAGAATACTTGTATTGTACAGAATTGACTTGTTATTGATTGAACGGGTTAATGACTCTGGTTCAACCCGCAATAGACTCATCAGATATACAAAATGATTTTCTGTTAACAATCTTAAAACATGAATGAAATAATTTAGGTTGCCACCTGAATTAGTGCGTTTGAAATCTTGGTAGCCCAGCATAAAATCCAGCAGCCATCGTCTACTGGGCCCCTGCTAATCCTCATCACTGAATGTTTGTGTGAACTAGTATGAACTACCATGCCACTTTGAATAAAGTATATACAAATATCCATTCAATGTCGCCGCTGCATCTCAGGGTACCTCGACTTGTTTGTTCATCACGTCCATCACTCATTCATTCTCATCATAGTATATATTATAAACAATACATATGACCACAGTATACAAATAGTTCCTGTACGTATTACAACTATTTTCTATATCCACCCAGTCACACATTTGGACTGGTACTGTGCATAATATACCATGTTATGTATTTGTGTACTAACAGTAACATTGTCAAACTTACTGTACATTGTAACTTACAATACTGTAACAGTTCCCACGTGTGTGTGTGTGTAGCATCAGTCAAAACTATCCATTTATTCAGTTAGATATATATTCCCCTGCTATTGAAGGGTAAACTGGCCATCTAATCTCTGCACTGGTCAAAGCATGACATCATTGAGACCTGTTCTATAATTTCAACAATTAAATTTCTATAAACTATATTGTACACATTGAGAAGAGTAGGTCTCATTTTTCGTTTGGGCTACGGTTGATAATAATATGTTCTTAAGTTCTCTTTATCGTTTCACTGTTTCTAAGAAAATGAGAAATATATTAATATATTTATTATAATTTGTAAATGTACAAAGTCTAACCTCAATGATACACTCAACCGGGCATTTCTATTCTAAGCGATGCATAATATATATATGGATGAATACAGCCTTGCGTTCCATAGTGAACACGCTCCAGAGCGCCCTGCGCGCGCAAAATCAGCTTTTCTCGTTTTGTTTATTAGATGATATAATTAATGCGAAAACAGCAGATTGTCAATAGTTTGCGGATGCGTTTTGGATTGTCTTCCCTATGGAACGCAAGGCTCGTTGCCCCGCCCTTTTCTAGATAAGCTCCATCCGCGTGTTTTCCCGTGTTGGGGGACAATCGATCCCAGCACTATCTGAATCTCAATTTTCAGAAAAATATACAGTTAAGCTGTTCAATATTTTGAAACTAATTTTACTGGGTCCTGTTGCTGCCTATCGAAGCAACAGTTCCCAGTAAAATTAGTTACAAATTAGTCAACAGAATGTTTATTAAATAGTAAAGACATACGATTCGTTCAGCAACGCTTACTCGGTCATCAATTAAGCGTTCCAGACGAATATATCTACGTCATTCATGACGTATTATGTAATTGATTCTGACGCCATTCTACATGTCACGTAGTTGACTATGACGTCATATGATTGATGGATACACTGGAAAAATCCATTGTACTTATCTGTGTTTTAGCAAAGATAAATTCAATGTGCCGAAGTTCGTAATTATTCTTTTCAACCCTGAATGTCAAGTATCTCAATTTCAAAGCAACCAGTGAATGGTTTGAAATTAATTGTACTGAAAGTATTTGCTGACATACACAGCAACAGTTTTCAGTCTTTCTAGTTTCAAAATATTCAACATGCTGTTTCATACCTCTTAGCGAATTTGTCATATTTGATTTTTATGGGTAAAAAGACAAATTAGTCAATTCGCTATTTATAAAGAAAATACAAAAAACTATTAATTACAGTGATTATAATGTGAAATAGAGCTTAGATGGCATCCTAAAGGTCTCTGGCAAGAAAGGAAAAATAAAAAACTTAAACAATAATGAGAATGTTTTGTGTTTTGATTGCGAGCAGATGGACTATTCATCCTTCAGCATTCATATTCATATCAACATAAATAACCTATATAGGACTACATGCATGTTTGTTTGAGTGCACAAGTAGGCCATGTCTGTTAATGTGGGTTATTTATAAGCTGGTCTTGCGTGTATACGTGGGTGTATGCAAGTGTATGCGTGTGTGCGGGTGTGAAGGAGTGCGCGCATGCGTGCGCGCGGTAGTGTGTGTGCGCGCGTGCGTGCGTGCGTACGTATGCGCTTCGTGTGCCTAAGAAAGTTGTTGCTGCTTTCGAAATTGTATCCCCCTCCCTATCATTGAAGTGCAGAATTTGAGGTCTGGTATTCTTTCATATATACTAGGAGAAGGACTCGATTGTGAATAAGTATGTATACATATTGGTATTGTGTACTATGTGATAATGAGATATAAGTTCGGTCAACACCGTTCTCATATTTGAATGTTCTTACACATTGATGTCTGAATGGATGAATCATGCTTATCGATCAATCATATGACATCATAATCAATTACGTCACATGTAGGCTGACACCATTAGCAATTACGCCATGAATGACATATTTAACGCTTAATAGTCCTTAATAGTTCGTCAAGTTGTGGGAATTGCATGTTTTTACTATTTAATAAACATTCTGTTGAATATCTTGAAACTAATTTGACTGGGCTCTGTTGCTGCCATAGGCAGCAACAGCACCCAGTCAAATTAGTTTCAAAATATTCAACATCTTACTTTATAGTTTTCTGGAAATTGAGATTCAGGGCGTACAGGAATAGATCCCGACACGGGCAAAGCGTGGGTGGAGCCTAGCTAGAGATGGACGGGACATAGCTAGAGATGGGCGGGGAAATGATAAAGATGGACGGGGCATAGCTTGAGATGGGCGGGGCATAGCTAAAACTGGATTCATCCATTAAGGCAAGTTAACAAGCGCCAATCAGATATTGTTTATTACTCCAAAATATAAGATATGATCTCAAAGCATCTAATTTTTTCTATATTTACTATGGATGGACCATGAATACGGCTTGGTATCTATAGATGTAATCGATTGAACCTGCATAGGCACCTTCCAATCATAATGCGAGGGGAATGCATTTGACTAGCAAATAGACCAGAGTGGATTTCATAAATCTTTGCCTCTTTTATTTGAGCAAATATCTATGACAATCTTATTGCTTTATTGCTCTTATTGCTCAAAGCAAGTTTTAATTGCCAGTCATCATGCGATTGTGAAATTTTCCCAACACTGAGTGAGCTCGGTAGGAAACTGGAAGAACAATACAGGAGGTGCGTGTTGTCTGTACTGACAATCACGTTGCAATTCATGACGTATGATGTAAAATAAACATAATGTAATTTTGAGCAATAATGCACCCCCCCCCCCCCATCCCCCACTCTCTCTCTCTCTCTCTCTCTCTCTCTCTCTCTCTCTCTCTCTCTCTCTCTCTCTCTCTCTCTCTCTCTCTCTCTCTCTTGTATACTTTTAGAGGATTCACTTGTTAGCTAGCCTAGATGTAATGAAGCGATTTAAAATCTTAAAAAATATGATGGTTTCATTACGCATAAATTAATGTAATTTTTTAAGTTGTGAAATTGAATTAGAGACTAATTCTACTTTTTTTTTCTTTCTTTTTTTTCTCTTAATTCTACTTCGCAACTAACAAATTATAACAATTTGTACTGAATGAAATCATATGCTAAGATTTATTTCTCTTCATTACATTGAGGTACACAAATTGAGCCTAAAAGCACACAATTTAAACAATTTTATATTCACACATTTTGTTGTGAATATGCACTTTTAAAGGTGCATATTTTCATGCTTGGAAATAAAATAGTTAAAATTGTGTTCTTTTATAGGCTTAAAGTGTTAATTGGGAATAACTCCATACCTCAGTATTGCGTTACGCCGGTTAAGTCTCTAGTGAGAACACAGCTTTAATCTAATGGAACGAAATAGATCTGTAATAGTACACATATGATGATTTCATTACATAAATTAATAAAAATTTGTAAGTTGCGAAATTGAAATAGAGACTCGTGCCCTTCAAAATTATATTGATTTATATGTAATGAAATCATCATATGTTAAGATCTATTTCGTTTCATTACATGTAGGCTCACAGTTTACGCCTCTAAAAGTATATAATTTAAACAATTTTATTTAAAGTAATTTTGCTGTGAATATGCACCTTTAATGAAATATGATTTGCTTAAAGCAGCGAGATACGACAAAAACTGATACTACACAGCGGGAGGAAGACACTGCTTCCTCTTGTCAACATCCACAAATTATCAAGCTGAACATATTTAAAGGTAGCAGTTGCCACATTGCGCGAATCACATTGATTATAGCACGACAATGCCATCTCCATATCCGAATTGAAATCAGATCTGGATTTATTGTCATTTATAGAATGAACATGAGAAATGGAAGAATCCAGTTTTATCTATGCCTCGCCCGTCGATAGCTAAGCTCCACCCACGATGTGCCGGTGTTGGAATCGATTGATCTCTGCACTCTAGCAATCTCAATATCAGGAAAAGTATACAAGTAAGCTGTTGAGTATTTTGAAACTAATTTAACTTGCTGCTGCTGCTATGGCGGCGACAGCACCCAGTCAATTTAGTTTCAAGATATTCAACAGCATGCTTATTAAATAAGAAAAACATACAATTTGTGCAACAACACTTAGTCCATCATCAATTAAGCGTTCGTGACGAACTTATCTACGCCATTCAGGAAGTAATTGATTATGACGTCAGCTACACACCAGGTAGTTGATTATGACATCATATGATTGATAGACAAACTGGAATCCTGCATCAATGTGCCCCAGCCAACCTATCATTTCCATATGCATGCGTATATGAAAGACGGTTCGTTGATCAATATCCATGGTCTGATATCCCAGTAGGCCTACTAGGAAGAAATGGTAATTGTAAGACAACAATTCAATTGCAATGACAAGAATAAACGTTTATATGTTCATATGTTGCGTGCTGGTTTAAGATAAGCAATCTACCAGAGCAAACAATAAGCTATCTGCGAGATGAATGCTTAGAAAACATCACGCGTGCCCTATGATCTCTGGCTTAAAACAGCCATAGTTAGCTGTTCCAAGAATGAGATCCGGATGGTTTGACGTCTCGAGTATTGAAAAAGTGATGTTACTTCCGACAATAGATGAGAGCACTATGAATAAAGTAATAGCAACTCTGTTCAAACACTCATAATAAGCGCATCACATGTTCACTTTAGCGGAATCCAGCTTTAGATATGCCCCGCCCATCTCTAGCTAAAGCCACACCCACACGTCACACATGTTTGGATCGATCGATCCCTGAACTCCCTGACTATCAATTTCTAGAAAACTATACAGGTAAGCTGTTGAATATTATAAAACTAATTTGACTGGGTGCTGTTGATGTCTATGGCAGCAACAGCGCCCAATCAATTTAGGTTCAAAATATTCAACAACATCTTTGTTAAATTGGTCTGGTTGCCAAACCCTGATTTTTAGCTGAACCTTGCAAAACGCGATACCTAGTTTTTTCACTTGATTTTGTACCTTTGCTGGGTCGTAGTTACAGATCTGAATGATGCCATCCTGGCATCTTTGGAGAAATTGAGAAATCCAAGATGGCGTCCAAGATGGCGTCCAAGATGGCATCCATAATATTTAACTCGCTATATTTTGGCGCTAAGAGCAGTTAGGAAGATAATTCCAGTGTGTATGACCAGGTCTTTGGGGTCAATGAATCCATATTTTATATTATCAATGATATGAAATTACTCAATCAGTCATATCCGAGATTGCTGTCATAATGGCTCATACGAAAACTGAAATTCTGCAATATTTTAGCTTCCAGATGAGATAGATTGATAAATCTGATGTCTATGACTATTTTATGTCAATGAATTTGGGTTTTACATAAACTAACTCATGAAGTCAGTTTCTTTACGAGTGCTGAATCCTACTCCAGCCTATTTTAAACGAATACTTTCTGTCGCCACATTTATTTGCCTGAGTACAAGAATTTTCACACTCCAAACCAATGAAAAAGGCTTAAATCTGTCATATACCATTCTCAAGTGTAAATTAAATTACAAGAAATTAAAACTGATCATATAAGTGCAAAAAAATTTTCAGCCCAGTACATGCAGTCATATCCTCCGAAAATGTCCTTACATTGGCAAAGTCGCAAACTATGCAGTGTAACTGCAATAATATTCGTCTAACATGGATTACAATATTAGACTGATATAAAGTTATTCATCTTCATCTTCTGGTTGATTGTCCTCTTCTTGTGTAGTAAACTTTGTCCATGGGTTGAGACATGTCAATTCATCTCTGGAACATCCACAGACGACTATACAGGCAAGTTGACCATTGTAACAACAACACGTCCCTGCTCAATAGGACCTATCAGTGCTGCACCACATCTAATCATCTTTAGAATTTCAGAGGGTAAAGCTTGTACATTAGATGGCACGGTCACTGGTATAAGAGATTTTGAGGTATAATCCCTGAGTCTATCGGACCTTATTTCCATAACACATCGTTGCGAATGATGTGGCCTCGCCTATAACGTCTTTAATGTCTGCTCTGGTGTCACCAATGCTTTCAAGTTTGCACCCTTTCATTAATACTTACAAGACAGTGGCATTTCAAATTCCAAACATGTAAGCAACAGTGTCACATCCTGATAGTTCAATAGCTGCCAAGACATACAGAATGATTGTAGCATGCTTTTGAACTGTAGTAGCTATTTCCACAAGAGCTCATTGTGGCCTGGTTGCTTCCATAAAGAGACTACATGTCAAGTTTCGCTTGTGGTACATATACATAAGGATTATAACCACATCAGTACAACGATGCTGCTTGATGATTCATTTGTTGCTCACATGTCATCTTTTTGCAGAAATAGTCCCATTTGAACTTGATGTGGGATGGGATTGGATCCTGTAATTACGAGTCTGTGGCTATATGCACCGCTAGTAGCATGTAGCTTTACTGATACATATAGAAATTCGGAGCAAATAAGGAAAATCATCTGGTCTTTATTCTTCGTTACATTTAGAACAACTTTCTGAGAAGGAAGAGGAGTAGCTAATATGAGTTTATGTTCTCTACTCGCCTGCTGACCTGCACGGGAACTCCTGGTTGCACTCTTAATATTGTAGTCGTAATACATATCAAAGATAAGATACACATTACTCTGATTATGTTTGTTGATAAATATATCATATGAACCCATTAATAAACTCCTGAACTGTGCCGTTTGTTGGCCAGTGAATGATCCATAAAGCTGCACATCCATCTACGATTAGGATATTTGGCTGACATGATGTTCGAGCTGAGTGTTCAACCTGAAGTTTCTTTTTCAATGTAGATTTTGTTTT
The DNA here is from genome assembly GCA_034401795.1 of Chaetoderma sp. LZ-2023a. Taxonomy (NCBI): domain Eukaryota; kingdom Metazoa; phylum Mollusca; class Caudofoveata; order Chaetodermatida; family Chaetodermatidae; genus Chaetoderma; species Chaetoderma sp. LZ-2023a. The sequence goes on from CM067369.1 coordinate 195,921,040, forward strand.
AGTTACTCACATGCCACCATCATCATCAAACATGACTGTTGGTACTGGAAACAGTTCGTAGAAAAATATGTTCTCCATGTATAATTCACGTGAATTTTGCAAGCCCATGACACTTGAATATATCAATTCAGTATAGAATGAGGCAGCAGAACCAATCTTCACACCTTTCCTGTTCTCAGCCATAGTTACAACACTTTTGGGTAGACTAGTATAAAAACCTTCTGGCAATTTTGCTTCATATGCCAACATCTGTTCTGTGCCTATCACCATTGCCTTGTCTGCATTTAAGTTTTCACTAGAGATTCTTCCTGTTACAATACTGATGATGTTTCCAGGATGCCCATTTGGGTTTAGTGGACCAATGCAGCCTTTTAACGTCTTTCTGATTTTCTCTCTGGCTTTGGAATCTGAGACTATTCGAGTTTCCATTTCCTCCTTGTGAATCAAAACCTGCGATGCAACAGCCCTATCTCTCATCTCTCATCTCTGATATATCGTTGATGAGACGGCTGCAGATATGAAGGCTCAGCGCCCATCGTTTCAATGCCGATGTGTTAAAAGTGATACCCACAATCCCTCCATGGCCATGCCCATACCGCATAAATGTTGTTTCAATGAACATGTCAGACCACATGGCATTCCATATTCCTGGCTTATGGCGCATAACATGCTGACCATTCATGAATTTGGGTAAGACTTCAGTCGGGAGGCTTTCCATCAATCTCAGGTAATACAATCCGTATCTGGCATAGTTCATATGCCCCGCAGCAAAAGAATAAGGCATCATTGCTGAGACTGTTAAGATATGTAGCGGCCAAACAGGCTCCCGTTCTGCTCGAACAAAGTTCATTATCAGAAACATTGGTTTAAGTAGACAGTCTGTCCAAAGTTTTGATGTTCTGTTAGCCTTGGCCGTGCCCTCCAAGGTTAACACGAGGTCATCGTATTTGTCAACACTCACTCTGGTTTCATGCAAAAGCTCTTCAGTGGCCATTCTGAGGGCCCTCGTATTCTGCGGGAAGATCTTTCCAATAAACATGTGTTGTACTCCTCCAAAAGCTACTTTCAGAATATCTTCAAGGCCGCTTTTGCTATTAACGAACCTACACAATCAACCAAGCTCATCAGGAAATGCATACCACCGAGTCCTGGAATGAAAGTAGAGAACCGCTCTGGATATACCCACATAGTGTCAACCATCACACGATAGAGTTGTTGGTCAGCAGTAAACACTGTATAGAGGTGTCCAGTCCCTTGTGTAAGTCTCTGAGCCTCAACCATAGCAGTCATCGTTGTGTTTGCATCTGATGGCACCATATGGGGTATATACAACTTTGGATGCAGGTTTAGCACCATGCCCTTGACCACTTGACATCCTGTTGTTGAATCCACCATATTCTGGTTTTGCAGAATCACGTAACACGCATTTCATGAATTCAAGGTCTAAACATCTAGCCCTGGCTCGAGACATTGTTTGCTCTGCTAAAAACTGTAACGCAGGTACACAGCGTCTGCGTTTATCAATCGGCATATTCGTTTTTTACTATTGTAGTATTGGACTTGGATGTCTGGCATCATCTCAGCTTTCATTTCACCTTTCTTCAGGCGGATAATCGTTTCAATTCTCTTGTCCATTCATGCTTCTGGATGAGGTTGTGGTTGTTTCAAGAGCAAGCCAAGGGCATGTGTTGATTTACGGCAATTCTGGGACGAAATATTAGCATCAACGTTGTCTGCCACTGCTTCAACAAGACCAATACAGGAATCAGAATATCCTCTAAGCTCAGATTTTCTGGCTGCTACCTTTGCAGCAGAAGCCTTGAATCTTAGACCCTCGTCAAATGAATATGTCACGCCAACGTCATGCAAACAATCGATTAAGCTTTTTTCTCTAACCAAAATGCAAAAAGCTACTTGGAGAGATGTTGGCTGGTTTGTTAACAGACTTGTAACAATGTTTTCTATCAGAATTGCTGACAAGTTGAATTCAGTTTTTTCTGTAATATTGGCGAGGAAACGCTTCAATGAATAACTGATATTTTCCTCAGCTATTGCATCATCAATTCTCGAATTGTAAAAATACCTATCACGAGTTGTAGCTTTCATTTCTTTGACAATTTCTCGAGCTACATTCGTAATTGACATATCTGATTCATCGCCATCTGCTATTTTAAGAACGTATGTGGCTTTGCAGCGAAAGATAAGAATATTTGCGACACCATTTGCTGACAAGATAAGCAAGTCATTGTCAAAGTATTCAGATAACATTTGCACAAGTTTCCAACGAGAGAGAAATGTACCACCATTTGTTTGATAGACATTGAAGATTTCAACTGATGACCATATGTGTGTAACATCGGAGCACATTGTGTCTATTACAGTTTGAAGTGTTATCGTTCGACGGCTCAGGTTTACCCTTTGCTCTCTGTATGTATTCAGTTCACATGAATCTAATCTGACAATCTTTATGATAGCACGCATCGGCAGTGTGTAAGTCACTTGCAGCACCCTGAAGTCGGATTTGAACATGATTAGACCAGTCATCACATCGTTCTTTGCAGACATCTAGTATAGACTCTTTGAATGTTTTCTTACCCAGCCCACGATCTGCTGTCTTACACAGAAAAGCTTTTCCCCAATGATCGGGATGTCGCGGGTCTGTGTGCATTACGCATATTTCGTCACAGACAAAACGGTTAGTCAGAAAGTTAAAAGTTAGTAGTTCAGATCTACGAGTTCGCTTTGCTGGCAGTGCTTCACTTGATTGAGGTGAAGTAGAGGCATGTCTTTTCAAATAATGATTGATGTGATACAATGAAGTATAAGATGAAATGCAATTCCAGTGGCAGCTGAGAGTCAGAGCGAGATTTCCATTTAATTGCATTTGAAGGCCCATATGTAGGTCATCACCTCTGAGTTTACTCGAATCTATGATCTTATGTATGCGTTCAGGCCAAACAGAAGTGAATTCCTTATCCTTAACTTCACACTTGAAATAGCATTAAGTCATGTTGCTATAGTCTACAGCTAAATTATTCTGTATAATAACAATAATGCTTTACAAGTCAGAGATCAAAATAATTTTATTTATTTATTTATTTATTTATTTATTTATTTATTTATTTATTTATTTATTTATTTATGCTGATGGATTGAATTTAGGGTTGGAAATGTTGCTGGCTTACTGCTTGCGTAATCACATGTACATTTGTTGTAATTCTGCGAGCAGATGACAATTTAAGCATGTTTTACACTTATAAGTGGTCCTTTTGCGAAAATATGTCTTCTATTTACTCTTGGTAACAGTTTTGAAAATTACACCGGCCCATGTATTATTGTAAAATTGTTACAATAGCTGGAATTCCCAGAATTTATGGATATGAGCGAGAAGGAATGGGTGTAATCAGTTTCATACATTACACTTTAGTAAATAAAGATGCGTTTATGAGAAAACAAACATTTAGTGACAATATACAACACTTTATTATAAACTTTCTCTTCAAATTTACACAACCGTATCCATCGGGGGACCTATTTCCCATTTTTCGAGCAGGAAAAGGTGCTAAAACGTGATTGAACAACTAGTACTAACACATATCTGTTACGGGAACACATAGCTATTCATAATACTCTATATTTATCAAAAGAAATCATCATTCTACATCAAGCGTAAGCTAAAATATTCGGGTTTAAGTTTTCTCATGGCGGCCATTTTGAATTCCAAGATGGCTGCCATAAACACATTTGAGAATTCTTGGAATTGTACACCAGTGGTTTCGGAAAATATATAGTTTCTACAAATCCCCCAAAATACTTTAACGAAAATACATAGTTTTTACAGACATTTCTTAATCTAGAACATCTGGAAACCAAGACATTGCATTATTTCAGTTTCCTAGGAGCCATTAAGGCAGCCATCTTGGAAATGGCTGACTGGGTAGCCCCATCTTTTGGATAGTGTAAAATATTGATTACTTGTCCACAAAAACATGGTCATAGTTTGTCTGTGACCCATTTTCCATTTAGATACCAGAACGGAAGGCTCCAGAGTATGAGGCAATTGCATCTGATGATCTCCGAAAGTGCCCATGAACGCGGCGTGATAAATGTTTTCGAGTTTTGATGACAACATATTCTAAGAGACGATGCTATTAGATGAAACAATTCACTGAAATTAAATGTATACTTTTCTCAAGCAAGGTTGGAGCTGCAAGCCGCGTGACAAAGAGAAACATACCATGGAAAATAAAGCAATACTACAAAAGTCTCACTTGCAAACGGTCACAGAGAATTCTAGATTGTCAGAGGATTATTTAGATCGTCTGAAGAAACATCGAAAACTATCGCTGCACGAATCGCCAAACTCCAAATCTATATACAAAATATGCAAGCATGCCCTTTTGTAATTGTCCTCTATAATCCTGATTAGATATGTGATAGACATTTTGTCGTGTAAATGTAATAGAAAGATCCATTTCTAGCTATGCCACGACCATTTCAAACCCTGAATTCGCAGAATCCCATTTCAAGTTAACGATATAGGTACGCCGTTGAACACTGTGAAACTAATTTGACTGGGTGCTGTTGCTGCCTTTGGCAGCGACTGACCAGTCAAATTAAAATTAACTAATACATCTATCAAAGGCATAGAATTCGTACACATGACACATTTTTACAGTCTCATGACCGAGCTAGATACATTTTGATTGTGACGTCAGCCTACTTGTGACGTAATTAATTATTATGTCATATACTTAGTAACGGATATGATCTCTCCATTGTAAACCCAGAGATGTGATGCGTATGCTGTACACTATTATGTAAGTGTAATGCATATTCTGTTTTATGTACACCTTGGACGGCAATCAGGCCTTTCCTCTTTGAACACTGTTTCTTGTCCTCAACGAGATTGCATATCTCACCCACGTTCTTTTTGCTCATCAGTGTACCCAGCCCGGTTTCTTGTAGATCGTTGGGTAGCAAACTTAGCAGGTTTGTGTAGCGATGCCCTCTATATGAGCTTTGTAGATATTGACACCGATTACAGCAAATTCCAAGACCTCTGCAACTGGGTGGCCAAACATAAATAATTTGTATTGGGCCATCTTCATTGTGGGTCTGTATTACGCATTGATACAATTTACCTTTACAGAGTATCCATCCATCTTCTGACCTCATATGACATTATAATTAGATCAGCACGTGTATGATGACGTCACAATCATTACGTCAAAAAGGGTTCCATATAGACCGTCATAAAGTCTCAAACAGTCCGACACGTATGAATTGTATGTTTTTGTAATTCTTTGCTATTTAATAAACATGCTATTGAATATTTTGAAACTAATTTTAACATAGGCAGCAACAGCACCCAGTCAAATTAGTTTCGATATATTCAACAGCTTACCTGTGCAGTGTTTTGGAAATTGATAGTCATTGTATTCAGAGATCGATCGATCCCAACACGAGCGAGGTGTGGGTGGAGCTTAGCTAGTGGTGGGTGGGGCATAGCTAAAATTGGAAAGGTCCATTACACACGGTGTCTATTTCTCGGAGCTGCTGGCAAACACATCACATCGTGAAACAACAGAACTAGTCCACTATAGATGGTTAGTGCGATATTTGCGTAACTTTCAAAATGGCGGACACCGATCGCTTGCCACGAATAAATGCATATAAAAGTGTAAATATTTCACTAAATAACTTAGGTTTGATGAAATTAAGCTTTCCCATTGTATGGCAATTTTCCCAAGCCCATGTTCCTTTCCACTTTATGGTATATGGACGGCTTTTGACGTCTTAGCGGACAAAAATAACCCATTTTCGTAGGTCATCAAAACAGACGACAGAAATGGTTAATTTTCGGCAATAGTAATGCAATGAAGAACCGGGTACCAACGAACTATAGTTGACTATTCAGCGTTCGGCTTCTCATAGAGACTGCACATGCTCAGTACACCATTAAACTGACTATAGTTAGCGAGTCGAACTTGACCAAGATTGTGTGTACAAAGAAATGTGTGTGCAGGATATAATGCATAGAACGTTTCTGAACCACTCCAAATCCCATGCATGTGGAAGCGGACCTGACACATCACTGAAGTACCAGGAAACAATTGAGGAACACAGGTTTAGCTATAACCTGCCCATCTTCAGCGGCTATTGCTGCCTATGGAAGTATACAGTACGTTTTTGACAGTGTTCCTTAATGTGTCGCCTCATATTGGGCCAATAAATTTGCAACATCGCAAGAGAAATAACACTAAATTCCCATATGCCGAACACCGCCATGTATTCCAGACAAAGCTTTATTCTTTATGCAAATATAATCAACCAGCTGTTGAGCCATCTTTCCGGTCACACTAGACTTACGAATTAGAATCCCGCGTTGTAAAAATTAGTTCTTATCCCGCTTCATCATAAGGCGAATATTTAATGTATCACGAAGTCATGGCTCCTTGCTAGGTACTGTGATTCTCAACTGTTCAAGTTGTTTGATGAGTTGAACAACCGCTTGTGCTTGCAATAATTCTTTATTTCTAAATCCTGTCAACTGTTGAACCTCTTTGTCCATATAATGGAGTTCTTGAACTTGACCTGTTGTAATGGCAAGGAAATCAATGACGGGTGCTTCATTGGCTGCCAATACAGCACCAGCCATCCAGCATTTACTTCACATGATGGTTGCAATCTCATTAAGAAATCATGGATGCGCTTTTCATATCTTTCTTAATTAGAATCAAGTAGGATAACATCTCGTGGTATACGATAGAGTGCATCAGCATCTTGATTATGCACCCCAGACCGTTAAGTGATATTAAAATCATAAGTAGACAAAACAACCACCCAAAATGTCCAGTCGCATCTAACTTAGCAGTTGCCATTACACAGGTAATGGGATCGTTATCTGTTGCAACCTTAAAATATGATCCACAGATAAACATGGAACTTATGACACACAGCCCACATATTCCAGGTTATGAGCAGACTTGGGGACGTTCGTACACATCTTTAGTGGTCTGCTTGCTCAATTATCCTTAATCCACTGTTAGTCGGAGGTCTCCATTTACGTTTCTCACTTGACATATTGGGTTCACATACGCACTATGCGGCTCACGAATGATGCTTGCCTCCAGGAATGATATAAAATGCTGCTGGTATCTTCCATATCCAGTACGGGAATGGGTCGTAATCCCTCCTTAAAGGGCATATTACTAGTTAAGTGTATGCGATGATGTACAGTGGCTGTCTCACCTGAATCCTGTTTATGCAAAGAAACACAACATGGTTGCATTCCCAGACGGCCAATTCGCCGAATACATTTTAGGAGGCACAACGAACATATAACCGATCCAGGTGGCATGTGATGTGTTTCATAGTGGAGCTAAACACAGGAATCTTAATTATCTCTTTGCAGATACCACCCATGGTTAATTAACACTGTTTGGACATATAATCCAACAGAAAGTGGGTTTAGCTCAGTTGGTGCATCAACGATAGTGAGGCATGGGCTAATTAGTCATGTTCAAGCCCAGGATCTCTACAGAATGGGAATTGCCATGTCATGAACCTTCCACACAATTAAATGCTCAAAGATCCTGGATGTACTACGCCAGGCCAGTTGCAATGAAGCTGAGCTACGACTAGTGAGACTACCACTTGCAGACACCACGTTGGGAATACAATCCAAGTCAGTGAAGTCAGCAGGGTTTGATACATCAATCGGCTCCCCACAGGGGAATGGTATATCTCCTGTGGACTTCACCTGCTACGTTGCCACTGCATTGAAATACATGCGGGAAAATTCCACAAGACCAACCCCCACCCCCACCCCGTGCCTATACTGGGCATGCCACTAGAGATGGAATATGCCTAAGAAAAGAACCCCCTGATGAATTTCTCACAATAACTACAAGCAAACGAAAAATTTAGAATCTCCTTATGAATGAATTCAAAACAGAGATCACCCACATATACCTATCTACAAAGCAGGAAAGTAAAGAAAATGAGGACACACTTCGTGGCGGAAAGTAAAATCCTTGGCTCACTGATTTGTAATAATGCTGATATTGATGCACGCTATGCGTCATGGGGAACATAGATATACATTCCTTATGGAAGCTATGGATTCGTAGATCAAAGATGACTACGTTTAAACAATGTAACCTGCGTATCCTTGATGCTGCATAACTACAACAGCGGGGCAGCTCCAAAGGCAGCTTTGGACAAACTTGATGCCTGTCACCGCAAACACCTACATACCAGCACTGGACACCGATGGCCAGACAGCATAATTTCCAATGATGCAGTATACAAGATGTGTAATACATCGCCACTGTCTACAAAAATCACCTTTCAAAGATGAACCATGCTCGGCCATGTGCTATGGATACCAGGGGATACACTAAGACAGAGCCGTGGAATTCGGCCTACTGCATGCCAGCAGATACAAAGCCAGGAGAGGACACAATTGCATAAATGTATTAAGCATGCTACAAGATGACCTCAAGAAAGCAGGACTCGGCAAGTCAAATCAAGAATGGACTTGAAGAAGCTAAAGATTTTGGCTGAGAAGAAGACACAGGTGTAAAAGCGAAGAAGGACTGATTGCAGCTCTAGGGTGTTTCTCCTACGACAGGCACAGAATACAGGAATCATACATACAGACGTTTAATAGTCGGACACGCTGTACGAATTGTATGTTTTGACTATTTATAATTACCAGTGGGTGGAGCTTAGCTAGAGATAGGTGGGGCATAGCTAAAACTGGAAAGGTCCATTGGTGAACTAATTTGCATGTAACGTATATGATATTGTAGACGCCACAAGAGGACTTATTATGAATGTGCAGTGATTACTCTAGGCTAAAGAGATATGATGTTATGCTCACATTTCTTTTTGCTACGATGTAGTGGCATTTTCCAGCTATTTCCAAAAATGGCAATTCTGCCAGTTGTCATAGTAACACTATTGCATGAAATAAATCAATATGGTCTTCTTTAAGTTTGCCAGGTCATCCAGGTCGTATCCACATGCACTTTACAGGATGTTAGCATCAAAATGTTCTTCTGTTGGCGGTTTCTCAGTTACAACAATGCAAAATTGTCCGATTTTAGGCAGCAGGCAGAATTGATGCCCTGTTGACACTTGGTGAACTAATTATGCAACTGATCTACATGTACATAACATACATGGGTTCATAGAAGCCAACATAAAGGACATTCGAGTCATCAATCAATACTCTACGTTATATAGATGTGATGTATGATCATTTAATTTTTTAGTATTATGTAATTGCATTTTTCTTTTCCTTTCAAAAAATGAACATTATGATAATTGCCATGTAACACGATTTCATGAATTAGATGAACATTGTACAATTTGCTTTGTCAGACTGAGTCTATTAGTCAATCTCCAGCTGTTAACATTAAAATATTCTTTCACTAACGCAGTGTCAGTCACAACCATGTCCAGTACACGATTTAAGCCGCCAACACAAAAATGCCCTTTTGACGTGGGCTGACCTAAGTAATCGAATGATTTGCACATAAGACGAATGAAATAATAGAGGCCACTATAACGGACATTTGGGACAATTGGTTATGTGGTGTTCATTTCATTTTTCAGAACCAATAATTGTATTTCTCTACTATTTAAAAAAATCGACATTCTATCTGTTGTTATGGTGGTGTAGTTCGGATCGACAAGTAAGGTGCCGGCGGTACCAGCTAAGCTGGGTACGTGCCACCCGTCCTGGATTTGTTCCCTGAACACGTCCCCCTGGGTAGAGCTATAAACGTATATGGGCCTATGAGAGAGATCGCATTGTAACAACGACCGAGTTCGTTAAAGAGCATAGCGCGCATGCGCGCACTTAATACTATTCCGACAGAGCGCATATTTCATGATCAAGATAGGATAGCGCTTTTAGTGTACCGAGTAGGTACATTGTGATTCTTTCTCATTACTTGTTTCCGTCAGATCTGGCATCAATAAAGACCAGAATTCGACGGGCCTTCTGAATCTGTAAACCATTTCAAAATCCGTTAAGAAATGGCTGAGTTATCCACGGAAAACCCCTTTTGATTATCTTCAAAATATTGCCGTGACGTCGTAACCACATGTACGCAGAACTTCTAGAATGTTGTAGAGCATTCAACTGCGTTATTATTAGCTACGCGCTGATTGGCTATTGCTCAACCGATGATTGGTTGAAGCCTGCGCCTATGACGCCACGAGTAGTATAAAATGAGATGAAATCCAGAACTCGAGAGCATCCTCGGCCAGGGGCCGAATAGGTTGGATCTGTGTCAGCTACTATCAGCAAGACGGGCATTAAATAGATCATTTCAGTCTCCGTCGTTTCTCTCCCGTATCCAGCAGCAATCCAAACCACCACACTAAATCAATTTTGTATCTCCCGATTGTACGGGAGCGTTTTTGGAACTTTTGAATATTATTCTCGAATATCTCAAGAACTAACTCGGAACACAAAACTTGCGGTGAGGTCTTTCCCGCCTGAATATGTGATTCTACAGATGTAGAGGCAGCGATGTTCTTTGGTGGATTACTCGCCGGATCTGCCGGCCACACCACATAGTGGTTATTCAACCGTCCCCGCACTGATGTCGTGCAGGTTTATTTAAACTTTTTGACCGCAGCAAGTAAACTTTGCCCGGTACATCTTAAGAGCTAACTGACGTACCCCGCACCGTTAAGCTTAGTTATGTATCTTCATCCGAATTCAACAACCCCCGTTTATGAACGGGTTGTTATTAACTTCCATCTGTACCATCAGTGTATGCCAACTTTCGTCTTAGCAGTAATGTTATTGTATCTCTTGCTGACTACTCGTTAGACATTCTATATTGTGATTACAGTCCTGAGTTCGATTCGCTCCCATCCTGGACAGCAAGCGGAAATCCTGTTTGCGGGAACCGGCACGTGGGAACTTTCCAGCTTCCAGAGAATGCATCAACTCACGTCACACCAAGGATGACGTATCAATTTCAGTAATATGATAGCCCATGCTTAAGAAAATATACTTATCATTTTAATTATTTCATTAATTACAGCTTTAACTTCGTCTGTATAAACGGTCCCGATGACTAAAAGGAACCATAACGGTCTGAGGACCGCTAGTTAAAATTTCTGTATCTGTTTATAGTTATTCTTGTTTTCTGTGACGTGTTTTTACTAACCACACCGTAGTAGGTTTCTCAACCTGTTATTTTTATATATTATTCTAATCATTTCACATTGTATTACTTGTTCTGGTTAGTTTTATATATGGCAAGTAGCCATCAGTTTATATGTTTTGTTTGTTTATAAAAAAAAATATGGGACTGCAGTGCACGTAGGAAACACTATACAGCAACATTCATATATGCAGCACATTCTCGCGCCACCAGCAATTGTTCACTGAGGTCGCTGTCAATGCTATAACTCTGTTTATCCCGGCCTGCAACCGACTAAAAGCCTTTCTATTCAGCTCGATAGGATAGGTTTAATATGATTAGAGACAATTTCTTCGCTAGGAGACACATAGTGTACGCCTCTTTTCCGGTAGTTGCAATAATTTAGCCCAGCACTCTGGCACGGTTGTGTAAGATTGGCCAACATACCTAATGGGCCTCATATTTCTAAGTTATTGTCTCTCTTCATGTTACACTAAGCCTTATGGCTTCTTAATTATTTGGATATCCCTATCCGCTCCATGGACTGATCCCACCCTGGGAAACTATTGGGGTTTCCGAGTGGTGATGGCCAGGGTGTGGTGTTACACACATTTCCCGCGTATCCTCGGATACTTAGTAGTTAGTTACCCGTGCCAAGGTAGGAAGCACTGCGAACACATATCTTAATTATTATCTTCTTTTATCTGCTGGACAATCCTCCCGCACCGCGGTGCATAACTGGGAAACTTGAGTTTAAACCTAACGTCAGGTTAAAAAGATAGCTCCGTAGGACCTGGTGACGGGCGAGATGCGCATCCCACCGAATTCTGTAAAAATGTCTGGGCATGATATTAAGATCTGCCACGCCCTCACGGGAAGGACATTCACGGTAGGTATTCGTCTCTCTTACCCCCACCATCACGATAGATCAGTTGCCTAAAGGTGCTTTTGTGAAAAGTAACCAATGTCCTGTGACGTTTTAGGTGGTTATGGAGCAAGATGTCCGGATTATTACCCAGTTCGGAGATCTTGCGAAGTAACATGTATGCACGCTGTCTTCAGTATTGATGTCTTAGGGCATCCGTTCTCAATGACAGCCGTATCTAAAAGCTAGGTAGACGCCAGCCATTTGCAGCCTAAAATAGTTCTTGTCTCTAAAAACTAAATATTAGGTTGGGCATAGAAGAAGGCCCGCATAAATAAAAGCGGCAACTACTAATTCAGCATATTGAAAACTACATAAGATGGTGACGTGGGAATCCTTCGGGAATTGCTCGTCCCGTCTTCACGTAAAACAGCACGCAACGTTATAGTCATAAGTTCACTAGGTATGGTCCTTTCTTTACAGCATTTAGGTTGAATATTAGAGTAACCCCCTTTTCGGCCAATACACCTCTCCCTCTTTAAGCGATGTCGACATTTTTTGTGATGGAGGGCCACGTGAGGCACTTGCCTCTCGCAAGGATTCAGTGGCGACGGCCCACGCGAGGATAATACTCCTCATACAAACTATCACTAGGAGTAAATGCCTGTGTGAGGCACATGGCTTTTCGACACTATAAAAGATAATTTTCTTTCCTTTCAGCTTAGAGGTATAATAGCTTATATTAAGTTAATTAGTTATCTCGTGTACAGGGGACTCCCTTGCGGGGATACCTCTGCGGACCTACGAGTCTGTGTGGTAACTCCTGGATCCCCACGTTTAAAAGTTCATCAGGCTGTCTCTATGTCTTGTATTTTCGTATGCTCATTATATTTATCTAGCATACTTGACGGTCTGTTTTAGGTATAATCATTGTATAGACTTATCTTAATTAGGTCACCAATCAAATCTTGTAAGTCCATAGATCACGAAATTGCTACGGACAGGCATACTGGTGACACAAACTCTTGGGATGAGACTGTAGTGTTTAATGTTCGCGACGATGGTCGCATGGCCCCACCGGAACGATTGAGTTCCACCGGCCTTAGGAGCTGGTAAGTTACCCGTAGGGCAGTATTGCACGGGATCCGTTACCCTGAGACCGGAGGCTAACCAGCGTCCTCACTCGTCGTGCACATGCGGCACCGCGAGTCGACACCAGACACCGGAACGGGTCGACACTACCCCGCGAGCTACAGTAACAATATTTGATGAAATAAATGGAAATTAAAGAACGTCTATAAAGATGTCCGACAAGCTTATTATCTTGAATAGATTTCTATAACTTGTTCTGTAATCCAGGAAACAAACAATAGTTACCGAACATTTTGAAAAATTGTATTCCACAATCTGTCGAAGAAATATCGAACGATTTACTTTTACCATTCTCTGAGATGTGTTGCTGTAATTTATTCATTCACAAATATTGAGAGCATTGATTCTTGTCCTTAAAAGAAATCGGAACAGCGATAGCATTAAGAATCTGTACAGAACAGCATCCCACTCGTTGTATGCAACTTAAGCTCGAGACCTCCTCGGCTCGGATCCAGAGAAAGCTGAAATAATCAAAAGCTCTGAGGACGAGGACGGTGATGTACAGTGATTTTGCCGCTCCAGTATTATACACATCCTATAGCCGCTGCAAGCAGTTCTTCTTCGCCGTTGACAACTAGGTCTTGTCTTCAACCAACATCTTTAGCTCTTCCAAGGCTCTCTGTGTTGCTGTGCCTTCTGGCATAATTACCACATAGCCAATCATGGGCCATCTTTGCTGGGTGACTTTTGCAGACAGCGGTAATGTAATACACATCTTGCATAGGGCATTGTTGGAAACTTTGTTGTCGGTCATCCGTGCCCGGTGATGGTTCAGACGTGTTTGGAATAGCAAGCATCAAGGTTGTGTAAAGCTGCCTTTGGTGCTGCCTCGCTGGTACAGTTGCATAGCATCAAGGATATACAGGCTACGTTGTAAAAACGAAGTCTTGTTGTTAAGGGCATCTTGAATCTACGACTCTACAGCTTCTAGAATATGTTTCCCAGGACACAGCGTGCAATAATCCCAGACTTACTGCAGAGCATTGAGCCCATGATTTTACTTTTCCTCCAGGGTTTGGCGTGGATAATAATTTTATTTAGCTTTATGGTATATGTTGGAGAACTCTGTTTTGGATTCATTCATAAAGACATTCTATATTTACAGATTCCTGCAGCTATCGGCTGTATTCTGTCAAGAGATTTCTTTTCCTCATCTGTAATATCCACATCGAGGGCGTATTTGATCTCTAGCGGCATACACAGTATGGACAGTTGGGGGCGGGGTGGGCTTTTGGAATGTTCAAGCACATATTTCAATGTTGAAGCAACATAGCAGGCGAAACGCTCAGATGATAGACCATCTTCCTTTGGGGGAGACGACTGATGTCTCAAACTCTGCAGACTTCATTGATGTGATTCGTACTCTAAGCGTGGTTTGTGCGAGTAGTAGTCTCACTAGTGGCAGCTCATTGTCGTTGCTACTGGGCTGGTATATTGCGTCTAGGATATTTAAGTATGTAATTATGCCGAAGCCTCGTTACATGTCAATTCCCATTTTGTGGAAATCGCAATGTTTGAACATACATACTACTGATACATGTATACATTGAGGCCATACAATTTCTGCACATTTGCGTCTACACTGATGTATCCGAAACGAATGCCATGGTCCACGAACCTTCATCACATTACAAAGCCCAAACCCATGTATTTGGCCTGTTTGAATCCATGAACACAAGCGTGTGACCTGTCTGGAGTGACTGGTCTCAGTGGGTAGCTGATGTAACCTCTTGAATGCATATTATAGTGATGTTATAGTGTTCACAGTTTGTACCTAAGGTTTATCTCTTTGATGTTGCAGTCAGACCACGTACATTCCACGTTGCTATGGTAAGTTCCTGGGAGGATAGCATTGTCGGAGGATGTCTAACACAGTTTCTAATTTGAAGAAGGTTAGACATAGACAGAGTTACCTCTAAACGCAGATGCCAGCCCGCAAGCCATGATGACGTTCGTTTCCCAACAATGCTGATACTTACAGAGGAAACCCGCGTGAAGATGCCATCTTCGCCTCCAGGGATGCAATCAAAATCATCTCAGCTCCGATCATACACATAATGAATTCTGCCAAGGGGCCTCTTCATTATAAATAAGTATAAAGATAAACTATGCGAATTTCCTATGCTTAAGACTGTTACGTCAACTACAGAAATTAGTATTCTATTTGTGCTAGAGAAATAGGATGAGAAGTACAAACTGGACCAGGCGATCGTATCTTTTCAGATCACATATTATAAGGAACTATGACGTTCTGACGACACAAGATAGATGTTATTTCAAGCAGGGGTGTATCTGCTCTGATCCGCATCAGGAGCTAAGATGGATATTTGGATGCCATGACTAGCCGGGTTATCCGGCCCGACATGTCCATCCAAACAGCTGTCATTGGGGTGGTTGTGGATTAGAATACTCTCAAAACACATTGGCAGTTGATTACGATTGAAAGAATGCATGCCACCCGTCTCTCGCTGACACGAAGTCCATAACATATAATATGTTAATTTAAGCACTATTTCATGTCACATTTAAATGTTCGCTTTCTTTCTAAATTTGCATAGAACTTGACAGAGAACCGTATTAGGCTACTTTAATTCCTTATGCACCTGCTAAGTAAGCGGACGCGTTGTTTATGTGCCAAACAGATATGTATCGTGAAAACAGGGGTAAGTGGTTGTAAAATATCTGCCAAAAAACTTCATACTCTTAATGAACCACAACACTCTAGCTCCAAGCACGATACACAGAATTCAATGAGTCGCACTAACCGACCCGCTGTTTTAATGACCACTTTAAATTACCCATACAGTGTCCGTTTTAGACAGGCTTTATTAAACCACGTTTTCATGCATGGCTCAACTCGCTACCTCAGGACAAATGTATCCATCAAGTTACAGTATGGCATATTATACGTATTGTGGATTTGTGACGACCGTGAGAACTAGGTATAGTTCTTAATGTTTCACAGCGAAACTGATTTTATCTGATCTAATTGATATTAAAACTTTTGATGTTTTTTTTTTGTTTCAAACATTCCGAACATGTACAGGTCATTAAGTGTGTTTCTTTTACTGTAAATGTTGTTTAATTGAAAATATTATCTCTACCTAGTTGTACTCGATGTACAATATATTATTGCGAAATCCGATTCGCTCACCAGCTTGGCCCTTTTAATCAGAACGCTAAAATCACCAAAATCATTTACGAATTATGATTTATTAAATATTTTATTGTGGTATTTTAAACTTAATCTGATTGGAAGCTGTTGCTGCCTAATGCAGCAACAGGTTCTTGTCAAATTAGTTTCAAAATATTCAACAGATTATATCTCCTCTATATCTGTATAGTCACCTAGAAATTGAGATTCTGGAACTTACGTGTTCAAATGGTTAATCGTATACCCTAGTCAATCTACATATGCAAGTGATGGTGGCAGTGGTTGTGGTTGTGGTGGTGGTCGTGGTGGTGATCGCCATGTACCTACGTGCGTGCGTTCGTGCTTGCGCGCGTGTCCGCGTCCATGTGCATTCTCGCGTGCGTGCTCCATTGCCGTTCATCTCAGAAACGTAGTTGTAAGCTTTGTTGTTATAGAGAGCAAGGACACCATAGCCCTGCGGGATCCAGTTTGCACACCTACGAGAAAGCTGTTTCAACTACCTACAGCCCATGTGCTACGGTACTGTAATACACTGATGCATAGAAACCATTGGCTATCTACGTGGTTTACGGCAGATTAGTGTGACAAACATATAGCGTGATACATTGATCCTTCATTCTCCGATATGTTGTTTATTTTTACCTCAAATCCCACCAAATATCCGGCCAACAGTGTTAGACCTCCCACTTGAATGCAGCAAACAAATTAAAAGATGAGGAAAGCCATTGCACAGATGAAGAGCGGAAAGGCTGCAGTTCTCGGAGCGATGCCAGTAGGAGCACATAAAGCAGACCAAAGAACCTCGGATGAAATGTTGTTTAATATGTTTGAAACCATCTGGTGAAAGGAAGAGCTTCTATTAGAATAGGAGATATTAGCTGCCATTGAAACTTTAGAGGCATTGCATTACTGTCCTTACCTTGGAAGACAGGATTATCTTGAAGAGTTTGAGCTGCCCCAGTAGATGAAAGATTGCTTGATCTGCAAGCAGGCTTCAGACAAAATATATCACACACGGACGAGATTGTAACTTTGAGGATAATAGTGGATCAATCAATTGAATTGAACCTTTCCTAGTATTTCACCTTTGTCAATTATGAAAAGATTTTTAATAGCGTGGCCGGGGAGACATTCTGGATGCTGCTACAACACGACGGAGTGCATATTAAGCTGGCCATATTGATTAAGAAGTCATAGGATGGAGCAACATGCAGAGTGGTACATGAAGGACAGGTTACCGATATCATTGAGCAGAAGACTGGAGTAAGATAGATATATATGTTGCCTCCCTTCCTCTTCCTCTTGGCAATTGACTGAATAATGATGGGAAGCTCTAAAGAGACACACAACCAACCGAAGCCAATAGAGCACATGGACAACACTTGATAACAGCGAATCTGCAGGCCATATTGCGCTCCTATCCCACAACCATCAGCAAATACAGAAGAAGACAACATACCTTGCAAGTATTTCAACACAAATTGGACTCAACATCCACAAAGAGAAAACGAACATCCTGAATATCAACACAAGTACAGGAACACCAGGGTGAATGCTTGGAGAGACACTTGAGTAAGTTGACGCCTTTACATATCCAGACAGTGTAGTGGACAAGATGGTTGCCGTGAGGAACAAAATTAGCAAGACAAGAACGACATTTCTTTTGTTGATGAATATCTGGTGCTTAAAGGAAATCAGTATCGCCACAAAGATACGTCTATTCAGCTTAACCCCCACCCCACCCCCTTGTGTTAACTTAACTCTTTAATGGTCAATACCGCATAAAACGGACTATGCAGTGGTCTTGAGAAATGTCCATCTTTTTCATTCAAGAGAATATTTTTTTTGAAAATTTACCACTGGAATGACTGGCTCGGTTACCGAGCCAGTCACTCTAGTGGTGAATTTTCATAAAATGGTCTTCTTTCAGCCGGCAAATAGACACTAGCTAAGAAAAAACTGGCTATTCTTGACCTGGCTATTCACGACAACAGAAAGCTATTTTTATAAATTTTATTGTAAAAAATTTATTTTCTTGAAAAATCTTCATCATTAAAGGGTTAATTGATATAAGTAGAATTCTTAACCCTTTGACGCGCTGTTGTCACTAGAGGGGTTAAGCGTAGAGTCCTTGTTGTTATATTGAGCATAAATATGGCGAAGAACTAAGATTACATTGATGACGATTTAGGCATTCCTTAACCAGTGTCTACTGGTCTTAGATGGATAACGGAGTGGAGTGTGGGTGCGATCGCCGTGGGGTGGGGTGAAACATCATTATCAATATAACTGCGTAGCGGTCTGCATTTGATCTCTCGGGTCACATCTGGCTGTACTTCTATCTTGTCCTGCCACAGATGGAAGTTGACGCCAAACCGAATTCATAGGCCTAGAATTGAGGGAACCGTTTATGGCTATGACACGCCCATTTCTAGCAAAGCTCCGCCCATTTTTTTTGCGCGTGATGGAATCGATATATATACTTTGAACCATGAATTCCCAGAATTCCAATTTTAAGGAAATTATGTAGGTAAGCTATTGAATATTTTGAAACTAATTTGGCTGGGGCTGTTCCGCCCATGGTATATATATATATATATATATATATATCAATAAATATTCAACAAAATATTTATTAAATAGTAAAAACATACAATTCATACAATAAAGCTTAATCAGTCACCAATTATGCGTTCGTGGCGTACTTATCTAGGTTATTCAGGCCATCGTGGATTATGACGTCATTCTACACGTCACATAATTGATTATGCCGTCATATAATGGATTGACAAAATAGAAAGTTCCATTGTGACGTCACCTAGAACGTGACATATTTGATTATGACGTCAGATACTTGACTGACAGGTCGAGTCACTCCCGGCATTGCGTCCATATGCCATCTCTCACAGGCCAATCTCACTGTTACCGCAGCGGTCCCGCGCATAGATTGCGCATACGATAAATCAAAATACATAACATCCATGCGGATGATGATAGTAATGACGCTGCAACGAACAAATATCTCAATAGAGGAATCCAGTCTATCAGCCAAGTATATAACGTCATAATCAATTACGTCACGGGTAGGCGGGCGCCACGATCAACTATGTCACGAAAGACATATCTAAGTCCGTCATAAACTCGTAATAATCCCATCAAGTTGTACGGATTGTATGTATTTACTACTTAATAACTATTCCGCTGAATACTTTGAAACTAATAGCAACAGAACCAGTCCCCAGTCAAATTTGCTTCAAATTATTCAACAGTTTACCCGTATAGTTTTCTGGAAATAGAGATTTAGAAAGTACAGGGATTGATTGATCGATCCCAACATGGGCAAAGCGTGGGCGGAACTTGGCTAGAGATGGTCATGGCGTGGCTAAAACTAGCCTTGTTCATAGGGACGGCATTGAAACAATATCAATTGGGATATCCGTCCGCCCGGTGGTCAACGCCGCATGAACAAAATCCAATGTTATATTTGTACCAATATCCAAATAAAATCGCCTCGCTAACCAATGCATGTCCAATGGAGGAATTCGGGTTTAGCTATGCCCCTCCCATCTTTAGCTAAGATCCACCCACACTTTGCCCGTGTTGGGATCGATCGATCCCTGAACTCCATGACTATCAATTTCCAGATAACTATACAGATAAGCTGTTGGCAGCAATAGCGACCGGTCAAATTAGTTTCAAAATATTCAACCGCATGTTTATTAAATAGTAAAAGCATACAATTTGTGTACCAACGCTTACTCCGTTATCAATTAAGCTTTCGTGACACGATTAGGTACGTCATTGATGACGTAATTCATTATGACGTCATCCTACACGTCACATAGTTGATTACGACGTCATATGATTGACTGAGAAACTGGAATCCTAAATTGATATCAGAGCAATGACCGCAAGGACATTCAAATTTATATTGATCCCAAGCGGTTCACTATCAGGCGCGCTGATATACAAATGAATAATGGGCCATGCGCCGTTTCATAGACGACACAGGACCAATGATCAACGGCTCAATTTGCTTCTAGTGGGTCGCGGCAACGACATTTAAAAATCATAATCCTTAGAGAAAATAAGTCTAAAAATGCACAGAGCGTGTGGTGATTTCGACTACCACCACCTGATCAATCAATGAAAACGATTTCTTCTTGGCAGTATTCGTGAATTTTGTACTTATCCATGCGTAGATATGTATATAGACCTATGCGATGGTGGATGGTTCGAACACCGTGTGATAAAATATCTCATGAATATTCATATTTCGACGTGCATTAATTGCTGTTAATGATATGGTTTTAATTAGGGCTCATTTCCCGCCAGAAGGGATATAATTGCGAGCGGAAAAGCGCGTAAATTACGTCCGCCGCGTATTAACCGTTTAACGCTTAAAATTCAGGCGCCTCCATTTCACAACACACCTATGATAGGGCATAGTGGAACAGTGTTGAATATTTTGAAACTTATTTGCGTGGGATCTCGCAGGAACAGAACTTATTCAAAATTGTTTCAAAATAATATTTCACATAATTTCTTGAATAATAACTAATTTGATTCTTGGTATGCACGGGTAACGTGGTTAGAATGGCACGGGGTTTTCTCCCGTAGGCAGCGTAGAAAGCGTTAACAGGTAATTATGACGAGGCGCAATACAGTTTTTGATTTGGTATAAATATTTATTTTATGGTGATTACGATGACAACGATTGTGTGGATCAATGGTGGCTGTGGTGATGACGTTGGCGACAGTGGTGCTAGCGCGGCTGCTATCGGCCATCGTGGTCTAAAGAATGTCGAGCGATGGAGTGCAAGAATCTAATCATAATGACTATGATATCTGAGGGCGACTGCGACAGAAAATGTTATAGATAAATGGCGAATTTTCAAGAATAGCCCTCTGATCGGCGAATTGAAATTTCTCAAGACTACTGCATAAGCTGTTTTTTGGCCAGCTATCGCGTCCAGGAATTAAGAGGGATAGCTCTTCCGTTTCACTCATACCAAAAATGGGTGGCTGATGGTGTCTGTGTGTGGGTATAATGGGTGGTCGTGCACGGTAATGGGTCAATGTCGAATTTGCGCCGTTGACTGCTGCCGACACTGTTAAATCACCTTTCCAGAGTACCCACCCATCATATGACGTCATAATCATCTACGCGGTGTGTAGAATGACATCATAATGGATGACGTCATGAATGAGTCGATAAGTACGTCACGAACGCATATTTGAAGACGGTCTATGCCTTGTTGTACAACTTGTTTGCTTTTATTATTTAATAAATATTCTTTTGAATATTTTGAAACTAATTTGACTGGGCGCTGTTGCTGCCTATGGCAGCAACAACGCCCAGTCTAAATAGTTACAAAATATTCAACAGCTTCCCTGTATAGTTTTCAGGAAATTGATAGCTATGGCATTCGGGGATCGATCAATCCCAACACGGCGAGGTGTGGGTGGAGCTTAGCTAGTGATGGGCGGGGCATGGCTAAAATGGAAACGTCCATTAACCCTCTGGTGTCAACTTAACCCTTTAATGACCAAGTTGGTCAAAGACGACATCTGCAGTTATCTTGAGAAATGTCCATTTGCAGGCTAAGTGGAGAACATTTTTGAAAATTTACTACTTGAATGACGGGCGCGGAAACCGAGACAATGGGAAACCGAGCCAGTCATTCCAGTGGTAAATTTTCAAAAATAGTCTTCTTGGTCTGCAATTGGACACTGACAAAGCAGAAATTTGAATTTCCTTGACCATTACACTTTTGATGAGTGTCCATTTGAATGATAACAGAAATTAATTTTTGTTGTAAATTTTCGTTATAAATTTACAAAAAATACTTTTTTTGGCTGCAAAAATCACAATTTCCATGAAAAGTATTGGCAATTAAATGGTTAATTGAAAGAGATATTATTTTGAGCGCTTTAATGGCGCCGTTGACATAAGAGGGGTTAAATACGGGCTGATTATTTTCGCTAATTACACGCAATGACACTCACAGAGGATATAATCATGAGCGGAAAAGATGAAACACATATTTTATATCTACTTCCTTTAATATAACCAGAGCACGAGTTTTAGCCCAACGGCTTAATATTCTTTTCATTTCTTATAGACTTATTATGAACATCCGGGCTACGAGCAAGTGGCACGATCTCATCCGATACAGTATATAGGCCTATTGTCACGCGAAATGGCTGTTGCCGTCCGACCGACTCTTAATATTATTTCCCCGTAGTTTGTGCCAGCTAGAGGTCTTGTTCGTGTTATTGAAACAGCGCAACACGCAGAGGAATCAAGTTTGAAATTGAACTTAAAGGTGCATATTCACAGCAGAATGGTTAAAAATAAAATTGTTGAAATTTTATACTTTTAGAGGCTTAAATTGTGTACCTCAATGTAATGAAACGAAATACATCTTAACATATGAGGATTTCGTTAAGTATAGATTAATCTAATCTTTAAAGTTGTCAAATTGAATTAGAGGCACGAGTCCCTAATTCAAATTCACAACTAAACCTACGAAATTTATTTATATGGAATGAAATCATCATATGTCGGACTATTAAGAGTTAACGACGGGCCGTATAGAATCAGTTATGACGCAATGATTATGACGTCATCCTACACACTGCGTAGCTGATTATGAAGCCATATGACGTCATTACTCTGGGAAGGTCCATTTAGCAATGGCAGACCAAAAATAATATGTTGTTTATGATGTAAGTAATATTATATTGAAAATCTTAAACTTAATTTGACTGGGAGCTGATGATATTATGAGCATAATCATTAGATTAACATTTTAATCATTGAAATGTGTGGTGCTCAATCAATGGAGCTTTCCAGTTTTAGCCATGCCCCGCCCATCTCTATCTAAGCTTCAACCACACCTCGTCCGTGTTGGGATCGATCGGTCTCTGAACTCCCTGACTATCAATTTATAGAAAACTATACAGATAAGCTATTGAATATTTTGAAACTAATTTGACTGAGTGCTTTTGCTGCCTATAGTGTATTGAATGGTATTAGACACACACTTCGTGCAATGTGTCGGACTATTAAAGGTGCATATTCACAGCAAAATGCTTGAAAATAAAACTGTCAAAATTCTATACTTTTAGAGGCTTAAATTGTGAGCCTAGATGTAAGGAAACGAAATAAGTCTTAACATATGCTGATTTCATTACGTATACATTATTATAAGTTTCTAAGTTGTGAAATTTAATTACCGACACGAGTCCCTAATTCAATTTTGCAATTAAGAAATATAATAATTTTTATGCAGTGAAATCATCATATGCTAAGATTAATTTCGTTTCAATTCATTGAGGTACACAATTTAAGCCTCTAATGCTATACACAATTTAAATAATACATTTTCACCAATTTTGCTGTGACTATGCCCTTTTAAGAGTTAAAGACGGACTATATCGAGTCATTAATGGCACCATAATTATGACGTCAGCATACACATCACGTAGTTGATTATGACGTCATGTGATTGAGTGAGGAAATTGATTCCTGAATTGAAAATCAACTCAAAGCAATAAAACATCTTCGAGAATGATGATGATGATACCATAGTCAGGGCCAGGACAAGTAGAGAAAGACCAGAATCTGCAGTTCAGCCTACCTTTGGTAGTTGATTATAACATCATATGATTGAGTGAGGAAATGGATTCATGAATTTCATGCCGACTATGGAGGAAAAGCTGTTAGATATTTTGAAGCTAATGGAGGATCCGTGTTTTTACTATGCCCCGCCCGTCCCTAGTTAAGCTCCACCCACGTTTCGGCCGGCTTGTGATTGATCGATCCCTGCACTCTCTTAATCTAAATTTCCAGAAAAATATACAGGTAAGCTGTTGAATATTTTGAACCTAATTTAACTGTGTGCTGTTGGCAACAGCGCCCAGTCCAATTAGTTTAAATTTACTCAACAGCGTGTTTATTAAATAGTAAAAACAATACAATTCGTACAACAAGGCTTTCATCCGTCATCAATTATGCGTTCGTGATCAAGTTAATTAGACGTCACTGCATATGATGTTATTGTACACGCCACGTAGTTGATTCTGACGTCATAAGATTGATGGATAAACTAGAAAAGTCCTTTTCTGTGGCAGCAACAGTTCCCAGTCGAAATAGAGTCAAAATATTCAACAAACTATTCCTTGCATCATAAAGAGTTTGTCGGTTCTGGTTTGTATGGCTAATTAAAGGAGCATATTCACAGCAAAATTACTGAAAATAAAATTGTTTATATTGTATACTTTTAAAAGATTAAACTGTGAGCCTATGTAATGAAACGAAATAAATTTTAACATATGATGATTTCATTACGTATAAATTAATACAATTTTTTATGTTGCGAAATTGAAATAGAGGCTCGTGCCTCTATTTCAATTTCGCAACTTAAAAAAATTATATTAATTTATACGTAATGAAATCATCATATGTTAAAATTTATTTCGATTCATTACACAGCACACAATTTAAGCCTATAAAAGTATACAATTTTAACAATTTTATTTTCAAGCATTCTGGTGTGAATATGCACCTTTAATTTAAAGGTAAATTTGAACACATTTCAATTTTTACCCTCATCAATTATTCAAATATCATATTTTTCCATACATGTACCGGACACGCACGAAACAAGTCACCTGGATACCGGTTTGGGGCCTTTATATAGTGTTGTAGTGTCCCTATATCGCAGAATAAATATGTGCAGTGCACGTCATTACTCACTGTAAAAGAATGTGGCAGAACACCTGATATAAATGACAATAGGTGTGTCATAATCAATGGCGTAGGCGAGATTCGGATTTTGCACTTGAACGACCGGATTAAAAAATGCGTTTCTACAACGTAATACAATATTAGGATTTGAAGCCACATTGACTGGGGCATGTTGCTGATCATTGAAACTCTCCGTCAAATGGACCGTTCCAGTTTTAGCTATTTCCCGCCCACCTCTAGCTAAGCTCCTCTCACACATCGCCGTGTTGGGATTGATAGATCACCGAATGCCCTAGCTATCAACTTCCTGAAGACTATACAGGTAGGCTGTTGAATATTTTATAGCTAATTTGACTGGGTGCTGTTGTGCCTATGGCAGCAACAGCGCCCAGTCAGATTAGTTTCAAAATTTTCAACAGAATATTTATTAAATTTTAAAGGCACAATTCGTACAACAACGCATGGTCCGTATTCAAATATGCGTTCGTGGCGTACTTATCTACGTCATTCATGATGTCATAATGTCGTCATTTATTATGATGTCATTCTACACGCACCGTAGTTTATTATGACGTCATATGATGGATGGATAAGATAGAAATATTTGCATTAACTTTAGTAGGCCCCCTACTTAAGGGATTACCTGTATTGCTATTCTAAAATCCAGATTAATAGATTCTAATACCAATACTAGCAATCAGATATTGCATAGCCTGTCCGTTTTCTTACAGTGTCAATTTTTCCGATCATCCGGATTTTTTGGATTTTTTCACTGTTTCTGATCACGACCGAATATGTGGAATCCTAGTTTATGGCCATAGCTTCAAAATGTGAGCTAAAATCGTCGCAGTAATTTCCGAGATATAAAAAATCGAGAATTTTTATCAGATCTGGTTTCGTTTACTTATTCGACTAACGACACACGATTTGAGAATTCCCTTTTCATCATATGATCATTTGCTTAGTTTAAATTTGATCCAATCAGATTAGTAGCTTTTAAATGTAGCCTCAGGCATACATGTGTAGAGCGGTAATATTGAATTTGCACGGTTGACCAACGTCGTGGGGAACAATATCGAATTAAATATCGGCGCGCCCACTGGTTGGCGGCGCAGTGACCAATATCTAATTCGAGATCGTCGACCACTTTGGTCATAGGCGCAGTAATACACATAGGATAAATTAAAGAATGGATTAGTCTCTTGTCTTGATACATAAGGCAACATAGCATATACAACATTAAACAAGATCTGAATGCCCGAGGCGTAGCTTTGTTTCAGTTCTTTAGCTGTGGGAATATCAAATACTGAGCCAAGGCAACTTTATGTAACACCTGAGTAAACACCTATAGTCATATTATCAGGGAATAAGAAACTTCTGTGATTTGGTATTATTTCATATCGGTGAAAAGATAACATTACATTGGTCGACAGTCCCCTGCACAGTTGAACAACGGACGAGCCGATATGGAATTCGATATTGGTCCCCTGAGCCCATGCACATCGATATCGAAACATATACTTGTGTTGCAAATTCGATAATGCAGGTTACGTAGACTCACTGAAACATAAACAGACAAAATGACAGACACATAAACTAGACTGCAAAACAATCGCTTACGAGCGTAGAAATACTTAAGGCCATCCACGGTAGACAGATACATATTTATATTAGATACTTTGCGGATATGATTTCGTACTTGTATTTGTTAATTAATCTTGTCCGGAAATCAGAAAAAATTTGTCTTATTTTATAATGAAGTCGCGTGTTTTATCCCTGTGGGAAAATAGCTGATGTTACCATGGGAACGTATGCCATATATACCTGCGAGAATATGATCACGCAGATTAACATTATAATAAGAATATCTACCTTACCATCCCCTATTGTGTCAATAATGTACCCTTTAATTGTTAAGCTGGCCAAAATCTGCCCGTGCAGTAGTCTTGAGATATGGCGAATTGCAGGCCAAGAGGCCATTTTTAAAATAATTTAATAGTGAAATGACTGGCTCGGTAACCGATCACTGCAGTCGTAAATTATCAAAAATAGCATACTCTTCGATTTTCTAGACCATTAACTATGTAATGGTCAAGCTGGCTAAAACGGCCCCTGTAGTGGTCTTAAAAACACAGAACATGTTGCAATTCTAATAAAAATCGTCCTGTCATGATGGACAGCAGGCCGCCAAAATTACACGTTCCTGCGGTCCAGGGCAACCACATTTTACTGCAGGGCAACCCAATTTTAACACACTGGTTGCCCTAGGGGACAAGCTAGATAATTTGTTGTTTTCTGGGCCTGCATAAGTTCTCAGTCTGTTAATATAATAGTTGAGTTGGTATTTACAAGGATTGAAGGATTCCGTGGTCTGTATTAGCTTACAACAACATATTTTCAAAAGAATTAAATTTACACAAATGGGACAGCCTGGACATACAGTCTGACCACCTAATTTAATTCGCGTACTTGCCCCTGGGGGCAATACAATATGTTTCCAATTTCGAGCCCTGCGGACATTCACTAAGAAAAAATGTCAATTAGCTTGAAAAATCTTGACCATTAAAGAGTTAATTGATTTGTATTTTGAGTGCTTTGAGGAGCTATTGACACTGTAATGGTTAACGTTAACGCATACTCTGTCGCGTACAACTCCTCTTGTCAACGACACCCGAGGAGTCGTGATAGACAGCGTCCTAAACATTGTACGCAACATTTTCCTGTGGATCACGCATTGGCTACATAGTAACATCACATCCGCTCAATCCTGTCAAATAAATAATGACATTTTCAACCCATACGCCAGCTTTTAATGGAAGGTTTTCCAGTTGTCATGGCATCATAAACTATGTCGTTGTCTTTGCTTTGATTAAAAATTAATGATAGTGTTCTATCGCGATGTAGAGCAGTCCAGTGCCAGCCCGGTCACAGGGGCTTCAATACACACAGCGTGTGCTTCTTATGTAAGCCACGCTTACACATATATACTAGATCTTTCCACTTTATCAATCCATCTTGCGACGTAATAATCAACTACGCGAGGTGCAGAATGACATTATAATGAATGACGTCAATAAGTACGTCACGAACACGTATTTGAAGACGCACTATGCTTTGTTGTACGAATTGTAAGGCATTACTATTTAATAAATATTCGGTTGAATATTTTGAAACTAATTTGACCATGCGCTGTTGCTGCTTGTGGATCGATCAATCCTTACACGAGCGGGGTGTGGGCGAAGCTTAGCTAGAGATGTGCGCGACCTGCAACGGTCCATTGGGTATAGCGCTGATAATGTAACGTAGAAATGACGAATACTGGCCTAGATTCTACTCGAGTGCCATAATTTCGCATTTGAAGTGGAAATAAACGTGGAAAAAGTAGGCGGTAGGTTTGGTGTAATCGCTGAATTGAGAATCCCTGATCACGAGGGTTGCTGGTTCGGTATTGGGCCAATACCGAGCCATATCGGCCCGCCATTGACCCAGTACTTGCCCAGTAAGAGTCGTTATAAGGGTTACTTCTTAAACATATGAATATGTCATTCTAACAACCATATGGGGTTCTATTAAAGACACTAACTCTGAAGACGCGCCCGTTGATTGAGGAAGGATTTGGACAAATAATGGCAATGGTTTCGTAAATAGTCAAGGCAATCCACATTTTGTGAATGGACTGAGGATGCTTTCAAACACATTATCAATGTAGACCTAGCTGGAGATTATTGCTATTTTGCAGGCATTAGACGAGTTGTAAAACACACTGATGTATGTATATCGGCGCCTCGTGCATGGTCATACGTGTGGAGTACACTATGCATGGATAACACAGGTTGTTGGGACGGTATTGGACCAATATAGTGTAACCTTGCCCCGGTACTGGCCCAGTAGCGATCCATCGAGCTTCATTATCAAGTTGGCTATACAAGTGTACGCTTGAGAATTAAATCTGAAACACATGCTATCTGGTTATAAGCTCCTGAACCACTGAACGCGTTTAGACTTCACCTTTCCAGACTATCCATCCATCATCTGACCTAGCATGACGTCATAATCAGCCCAGCGCTTGTATGATGACGTCACAATCATAATGTCACAAAGGGTTCCATATAGACCGCCATCAAATTTCAAACAGTCCGACAGGTTGTATAGATTGTATGTCTTTGTAATTCCATTGCTATTTAATAAACATGCTGTTGAATATTTTGAAACTAACAGCACCCAGTCAAGTTAGTTAAAAATATTCAACAGCTTACCTGTGTATTTTTTTGGGAAATTGATAGTAAGTGTGTTCAGGGATCTATCACAACACGAGCGAGGTGTGGGTGGAGCTTGGCTAGAGATGGGCGGGGCATAGCTAATACCGGAAAGGTCCATTTGTGGACAATCTACCTACTTATCTGGTGTTATGTTCCAACTGGTCTTAATATTAACTGATGAGACAGCAAAAGCACCGAATTGAAATTAACGTTTTGGTAGGACTCGGGTCTACCTTTTGGATTGCTAAGCAGTTCCGTGTATATTTGTCAACTGATGCATGATGTGGAGCGTATCATGATACGCGAGCCCGTATGGAAGGAGTATAACTTTGCAGTACTTATATACAAATATGATGACGAATTACAAGGTGACCTTTACAGCATGGAACGATAGCTCATCGGTCCCTTCCTATATTCTTAAATTATATATATATACACACAGGGGAGGAGTGGGCATTGACTGAGGAAAGAAACAGTGGTCAAAGAATATAATGAAGACTATTTGCACAACTAACATGGTTTCAAAATAATGCATTCCATTGCATCGATACCATTAGCGGAAGCTTTGTGTACAAGTTAACACGTAAGTACAATTAGTCATTGTACTGGTGAATAGCGTAAGGAAATAAAGCATACGCAAATATTGTAAAGATACAGGTCTTGAAAAGCAATCGAAGGTCTAAGAACAGAATGTTACACTTAAGTTGATGACTTTCGTTGGTGACAAATACGTTGTGGAAATGATCCGAGCATTAACTAAGATAAGATGTAAACGGGCCACGATGTTTTGCCAAGCTGTGTCTGCAAGTGTCAATGTAAAGGAATGAGGCATTTGCTTATGACGTCAGATGCTTGAGTGACCGATCGGATTTCTCCATTGCGCAACAACAAATCATATCCTTGATGTATTGCGCTGTGACTAGAAGTATCATTGTACTATTATATGTACCGCCGCTGTGCTGTTGCAGACTACTGTTATGACTGCTGGTGTAGTCCGGATCGACCGGTCGGGTACCGGCGTACCAGCTAAGCTGGGTATGCGCTGTCCGTCCTGAAATCGTTCCCTGAACACCACCCCCCCCCACCCACCTGGGTAGAGCTATAAGCGTATATGGGCCTATGAGAGAGATCGCGTTGTAAAAACGACTAAGTTCGTTAAAGCGCATAGCGGGCATGCACGCGCTTAATACTATTTTTGACACAGCGCGTATTTTACGACCAAGATAGGATGACGCTTTTAGTGTACCGAATAGGTACGTTGTAATCCTTTTTAATTACTTGTTCCCGCCGAATCTGGCATTTATCAAGATCAGAATTCGACGGGCTTTCCGAATCTGTAAACCATTTCAAATCGGTTCAGAAATGACTGAGTTATCCACGGAAAACCCCTTTTGATTATCTTCAAAATATTGGTGTGACGTCGTAACCACATGTATGCAGAACTTCTAGAATGTTCTAGAACATTCGACTAAGCTATTATTAGCTACGCGCTGATTGGCTATTGCTCGACCGATGATTGGTTGCAGCCTGCGTCTATGACGTCACGAGTAGTATAAAAGGAGACGAAATCCAGAACTCGAGAACATCCTCGGCCAGGGGCCGAATAGGTTGCATCTGTATTCAGGCTACTGCCAGCAAGACATGCATTAAGCAGATGACTTCGGTCTCGAAGGTTTATCTTCCGTAGCCGCTGCAGTAATCCAACCCACCACGCTAAAACAATTTTGTATCTCCCGTTTGTGCGGGAGCATTTTTGGAACTTTCGAATATTGTTCACGAAAACATCAGGAACTAACTCGGAACACCAACTTGCGGTGAGGCCTTTTCCGGCCTGAAAATGTGATTCTACAGATGTAGAGGCAGCGATGTTCTTTGGTGGAAGACTCGCCGGATCTGCCGGGCACACCAAAAAGTGGTTATTCAACCGTCTCCACACTGATGTCGTGCATGTTTACCTACACTTTTTGACCGCAGCAAGTAAATTTTGCCCGGTACGTCATAAGAACTAACTGATGTACCCCGCACCCTTAAGCTTAGTTATCTATCTTCATCCGTATTCAACAACCCCGCTAATGATCTGGTTGTTGCCACCTTCCATCCATACCATCGGTGTACTGGAACTTTCGTCTTAGCAGTAATGTTATTGTACCTCTTACAGACTACTCGTTAGACATTCTATATTGTGATTACAGTCCTGAGTTCGATCCGCTCCCATCATGGACTGCTTGCGAGAATCCTGCTTGCGGAAACCGTCATGCGGGAACATTCCAGCTTCCAGAGAACGCATCAACTCACGTCAAGCCAAGGATGACGTACCAATTTCAGTAACACGATAGCCCATGCTTAAGAATGGCTACCGATTATTCGAGTAGCTATACTTGACATTTTAATTATTCCGATAATTACATCTTTAATAATTATACCGTATCTGTATAAATGGTCCCGATGACTGTACAGTAACAGTCTTAGGACCGCTAGTTATAATTTCTGTATCTGTTTATAGTTATTCTTATTTTCTGTAAGGTGTTTTTACTAACCGCACCGTAGTAGGTTCCTCAACCTGTACTTTATATATTATTCTGATCATTTTACACTGTATTGTTAATTTGGCTAGTTCTATATATTGCAAGTGGCCATTAGTTTATATGTTTTGTGTAGTTATAGAACACTGAGGTCGCTGTCCGTGCAATAACTCTGTTTAGCCCGGCATGCTACCGACTAAAAACCTTTCTATTCAGCTCGATAGGATAGGTTTAATACGATGCGAGACAATCTCTTCGGCAGGAGACGCATAGTGTATGCCTCTTTTCCGGTAGTTGCGATAATTTAGCCCCGCACTCTGGCAAGGTTGTGTAAGATTGGCCAACATACCTAATGGGCCTCATGTTTCTAAGTTATTGTCTCTCTTCATGTTCCACTAAGCCTTATGGCTTCTTAATTGTTTGGATGCCCCTATCCACACCATGGACTGATCCGACACTGGGAAACTATTGGGGTTTCCGAGCGGTGACGGCCAGGGTGTGGTGTCACACATATTTCCCGCATATCTTGGGATACTTAGTAGTTAGTTACCCTTGGCAATGCTAAAACATATCTCAATCATTATTTTCTTTTATCTGCTGAACAATCCTCCCGCACCGCAGTGCATAATTGGGCAACTTGCCTTTAAACCTAACGTCAGGTTATAAAGTTAGCTCCTTAGGACCTGGTGACGGATGAGATGGGCATCCCCACAGAATTCCATAAGAATGTCTGGGCATGATATCAAGATCTGCCACGCCCTCACGGGAAGGACATTCATGGTGGGTATTCGTCTCTCTTACCCCCACCATAATGATAGATCAGTTGCCTAAAAATGCTTTTGTGAAAAGTAACCAATGTCCTGTGACGTATTATGTGGTTACGGAGCAAGATGTCCAGATTCTTACCCTTTTTGTTGATCCTGCAAAGCAACATGTATGCACGTTGTCTTCAGTATTGATGTCTTAGGGCATCCATTCTCAATGACAGCCATATCTAAAAGCTAGGTAGATTCCAGCCATTTGCGGCCTAAAATAGTTCTTGTCTCTAAAAACTATATGTGAGGTTAGGCATAGAAGAAGGCCCACATAAATAAGGGCGGCAACTACTAATTCAGCATGTTGAAAACTACATTAGACGGTGAAGTGGGAATCCTTCGGGAATCCCTCGTCCCGTCTTCACGTAAAACAGCATCCAACCGTATCGTCATAATATCACTAGGTATGATCTTTTCTTTACAGCATTTTGGTTGAATATTAAAGTAAGCCTTTTCGGCCAATACTCTTACCCAGCTTTAAGCGATGGCGACATTTTCCTGTGACGAGGCCCACGTGAGGCACTTGCCTCTCACAAGGATTCAGAGATGACGGCCGCCGCGAGGCCAATCCTCCTCACCAAAACTAGCACTAGGAGTAGTGCCTGCGCGAGGCACATGATTTTTCGACACTACAAAAGATAATTTTCTTTCCTTTCAGCTTAGAGGTATAATAGCTTATATTAAGTTAATTAGTTATCTCGTGTGCGGGAGCCTCCCTTACGTGGATACCTCTACGGACCTACGAGTCTGTGTGGTACCTCCGGGAGCCCCATGTTTAAAAGTTCATCAGGATTTCTCTATGTCTTGTATTTTCGTATGCTCATTTTAGTTATCTAGCATACTTGATGGTCTGTTTGGGTAAATATATTGTATAGACTTATGTTAATTAGGTCACCAAATCAAATCTTGTAAGCCCATAGATCACAAAATTGTTATGGACAGGCATACTGGTGACACACACTCTTGGGATGAGACTGTAGTGTTTAATGTTCGCGACGATGGTCGCACGGCCCCACTGGAACGATTGAGTTCCACCGGCCTTAGGAGCCGGTCTTTGTTACCAATAGGGCAGTATCGCACATGATCCGTAACCCAGAGACCGGAAGCTAACCAGAGTCATCATTCGTCGTGCACTTGCGGCATGGCGAGTCGACACCAGACACTGGAATGGCCCGACACTACCCTGTGAGCTACAAGTGGCGCCCGATGTGGTGATCGAAGAACACCATTATTAACACGCAGCGAACTCACGCCCACACCATATAGTGAGCTTAGTTCTATACCATCTCCATTTAGCGATGACTCCCTCGACCAAGAGGTAGCATCATACGATGGATACCCAGCTCACATGCTCACAGACTATGCAAGAAATTTACCAGCGGAATCAACAACTCCGCAATATAACCTGTTTTCGCCTATCAGTGAGGGCACCTTTCGGAATGCCTCACAGGAGGGAACAGAATTTAGAACTATATCGGACGTCCGCGACAGCTCAACTCCATCAGGGCCGAATCGTGGATGATCACGACAAAGACCCGATTATGGGCACACCCACAATCCTTCAGACTACTATCGTTCACCCGTGTCATCTACGGAAACTGTGTGGCAGGGTGACAATCTATATCATAGACAACCTCCCGCCCGCCCCCAATAAATACATCACTATACTCGAGGGGAACACCGCCGCAGCATCGGGAGGAATTGGCACTACCTTGTCACCGGTACATCAGTTATGCTACGCACCATTCGACTGCACCACCGCCATATAAGGAATATCAGTCCTCACCTCGAGAAGAACGTCTGCGTAATCTTCATAATATTCCGCCTCCCGTCCATAGACCCATGTCCGTTTATGGCTCTACAACCGGGCGGGCTTCACTAGATTGGAGTATGCGCGTTCTCGCTCCTCGGCATCGGCATCGACGGGAAACACTAATACCACCGCAACCACCATCTGCACAACGACCAGCATCAGAATATTCGTCAGTCTCCCGGATACCACCACGGCCCGGGTTTAAACCACTTCATTCTTCCTGTGGTCTTGGCCGAGTCATTCTCCCTCCCGAATTTAGCGGGGAGAGTGACTGGACCAATTATAAAATACAGTTCGAGATACTAAGTTGAACTAACCACTGGAACGATCAGCAGATGGGTGAATATCTCGCTGCAAAGCTTTTCGGAAAAGCCCTTCAAGTTCTTGCGGATCTCGGGACTGATTATACACACACTTACACCCAATTGGAACAAGCACTAACTGAATGATTTGGTGACACGGCTCTCAGAGAAGCAAGCCGCTTGCAACTTAAAAATCTCCGATGACGCACAGGAGAAACTGTACCCGAGCTAGCAAGTCGAATCAGGAGACTAGTCACCCACGCATATCCTAGCACCAGTTTAGAAGGCGTAACACATCTCCATCCTGACACTTTCATTGATGCGTTAAGTGGTTAACCTGCCCTGAAAGAAACACTATTTCTTGCGGACCACGGGAGTTTGGCCCAATTAACGGGCACCGTTGTCTGCATAGAAAACTTTCTTGAGCGGGAGAAGAACAACCGACGCCAACTTCACCCTATCAATGAGGTAGCGGGTGCAGCTATCACCACGTCCACCAATGCTCCCCCAGATCATCAACACCTACCACACAAGCACCACAGCAAACAAATTCACAGAATTCCAATCAGAACCAAGCGCCTGGAGGAAGGGAGTGTAACTGCAGAAGAAGCTACAACGGAGCCCCGGGGCACGGGAACCCGCGCAACAATAACAATAATAGCAACATGAAGGAACGTATGAACGAGATCAATAAAGAGATCTCAGCATTGACAAATTTAGTAGCCACACTCAGCACGAACCTCACCACCACTCACTATAGAACAGCGAACACCACCACCACCGCACCGCCACCAAACACCTGTTTCGGATGCGGTCAGCCAGGCCATTGGAGGGAATGGTGTACTAACCGACCTCCATCTGTAACGCCTGCCCCTGACTGCATTACACCGCAACTGGAGAAGCCATTAAACTCTTAAGGGCACCGATAGTCGAGTCACCTCGGTGCCCATATCTGCTTCCTGGCTTAACTGCGGCCCCCGTACAACAACGTTCCATGGCCAACTATTACCAACCAAATTCAGCTTTTACACATGTACTAAAACGCACAGCTTCACAGATGTCGATGCCTATGATGCGTCCCACATCCGCAGCATCGCCATCCCCCTCTAGCTCCGCACATAACTAGCCTTCTTTCCTTTGTAAAACGGAAGTGGTAGGTTGTAGCACCATAACTGAAACAACGTTTTTACAAGCACCACGTCCCGCCACCAAAACACTGAATTCTCGGTGTCCCTTGGTGATATGCAAAATACCGTCCCGCACAACACCATCCCCCGCATCCACAGACAGCAGCGACTGACGAGGGACGGTTCACTCCGCCTCAGAGATTCGCAAACGCCGACGTAGACGTAGAGACACATGTCCCTGGCAGCGTCACTGTTTGTTCTGTGCTTCGCCAAAGCATCAAATGAAGCATTGCAAAAAATGGCTCGCGCAGGTAGAGCTTATCCATCATCCCGTACGCACCGCTGTCTACACTAATACTGCATACCCAGAAACAGCAACATCTCCATCATCATTGCTACCCCCAGCTTTATCTTCGCCGCAGCCCTCACAGCAGTGACGATGATGGACTGGCCCCTTCCTCACTCAGCCATCCACCACATTAAAAGAAGCCATTCAGAAGCAGACTGATTATATACAGAATGATTCCGCTCTGACTCCATTGTCATGGGTGGCGTCATTGGAAACTCTTCCACAGGTACACCGCAAAGTGATATACAGGTGTGCCTGTCTGTTTAGCTGTGTTTCCAGCAGTGCCACAATTGACACTGGCGCTTCAATCACCGTATTCAACAAGCGCTTGTAAGAGAGCATCCCACCTCATAACCAGCCTCTCCTTAAACCTACAAACATTTACCTACAGACGGCTACTGGAGCTGATGTGCCGATAGCCGGTGTAGTTAATCTAGTCATCCAAATAGAGGAGATGCAATTCATACAGAGAGGGTTTTATCACCTTTATTCATAACGATACCCTCCTTGGCTCTGATTTCCTCAGTGCCAGTGAAGCCATCATACATTGCAAACAACTGGAACTTGACATGCACGGCCGACGAATACCTCTTGGGCCGGCGGCGTCTTTATACGACACGTGTGTGGTGATATTATCAAGTGCCGCCATTGTTGAGCCAGGACAAGAGCAAATCTTGTGAGCCACCACACCACAGTTAGGAGGCAACACACACATCGCCATGCTGGAACCAGACCCTGATTACATGATCGCCTCACAATGTGCAAGTCCCCGCATGATCGTGGACACTACTAATAAGGAACATATACCTGTTAGAGTGTTCAATGCTACCGCAGATCCCATAACTCTTGAACCAGGAGTACGCTGCGGTCATTTAGTGGGCATTATCTCCTTGGAATCACCTACACTTACCGACACACAACAGCATATGACTGATGATTTAACCAAACATTTACATGATTTATATCTACGTGCCACAGTTGGATTATCACAATTACAGAAACATGAAATTCGGAAACTACTGTACAAATATCGCGATAGTATTTCCTCTGGAGACATGGATCTCGGAGAAACTCATCTTGTGCGACACTCCATCGACACAGGCAATAATCGCCCCATACGTCAACCGGTACGACGTCTTCCCATTCATAAAGAAGCGGAAGCACATCAACAAGTTAATGATATGTTGCGGACTGGTATTATCGAACCCTCAGCATCTCCAAGGGCTATCCCAATAGTACTAGCCAGCAAAAAGGACGGAACATTGCATTTTTGTATTGACTACCACCACCTTAATGATCGTAGCATCAAGGACGCTTATCCATTACCTCGGATAGATCAGGCCTTGGCTTCTTTGTCCGGAGCCAAGTGGTTTTGTACTCTTGACTTAGCTAGCGGTTACTGGCAAGTGGTCATGGATGAAGCTGACAAGGAAAAGACTGCATTGGTTTGTAGGGATGGTCTTTTCCAGTTCCGCAAGATGTCCTACGGCTTGCGCAATGCTCCCAGAAGTTTCGAACGCCTCATTGAGCAGGTATTAACCACCCTGCAATGGGAAATCTGTCTCTGTTACATTGACGACGTAATAGTCTTCGGACCAATGTTTCAGCAAACCCTAATAAATTTGGACACCATGCTTTCCCGTTTCCGCACAGACAATTTGAAACTCAAACCCAAGAAATGTCATCTCTATAGACAGAGTGTTGAGTTCCTGGGACACGTCATATCCGGTGATGGAGTGGCTACTCAGCCATCAAAAACTAAGACAGTAGCGGAATGGCCCACGCCCTCTACAGTCACAGAGAAGCGGAATTTTCTTGGCTTATGCCAGTACTATCGCCGTTAAATCCGACATTTCAGTGAGATTGCTTCACCCCCCCCCCCTACAAGATCACTGAAAATGATCGACCTTTCGAGTGGACGAGTGAGTGTGAAGGCACCTTCAGGGCGCTGAAGGAACTCTTGACAACAGCCCCGATTCTTGCTCATCCTAATCCAAACCTCGATTTCATCTTAGACACTGACACATCGGCTTACGCTATGGGCACGGTTCTATCTCAGGTCACAGAAGATGGAACGGAGCAGGTATTGGGTTATGATGGTTCACGGACTCTGAATATAATGGAAAGAAAATACGCAACCACCAAGCAAGAACTACTGGCAGTGGTGCATTTCGTCAAGTACTATAAACACTTTCTGTACGGGCGCCCCTTTACACTCCGTACAGACCATGCCTCACTAGGCTGGCTCAGGAACCAAAACAATCCGGAAGGCCAGGTAGCGAGATGGCAGGAATCCCTGCAGGCCTATAATTTCAATGTTATTCACCGTCCCGACAAATTGCATGGGAACGCCGATGCCATCAGTAGAGTTGGCGTGGAGGCTGAACACGAAGAGGCTGCCACCATGACACAGTCAACACAGCCATCTTCGGTGATCCCCGAATTGAGGTGCGCAGAGTGGAATCCAGAGAAAATCACACACGACCAAGCAACAGATGTGCAGACACGAGATATATACACATGGATCCAAGAGGGAGTACGTCATCCCAAGGAATCGGTAACACCACTATCCACTATGGCTAAATATTATTACCAACCGTTCGAAGAATGTCACCTAATAAATAATGTTCCCCACATTAATAACCATCTGGTAGTCCCGGAAAGTTATCGTGACCTTATCTTAAAACAACTACATGATAACGCCAGGCATCTGGCCATGGAAAGGACAGTTAACCATATCAAATCGAGATTTCACTGGATCGGAATTCGCGATAGTGTCAAGACATGGGTTGCCAAATTTATCCCATGCCAAAGATGCCCTGTTGGCTAGCATCATGTCGCACCAACTCAAATTAAGATTGTTGGTGCACTGTGGGAGTGAGTGGCTATCGACGTGCTCGGACCCTTGAATACGATGGGTGATGGAAATAAATAAATCCTCGTATTGCAAGACTATTTCACGAAGTGGGTAGAAACATTTGCGTTGCCAGACCAGGAGGCATCCACCGTAGCGGAGGTCTTGGCAAGCAATGTATTCTGCCAGTTTGGTATGCGTTATGAGTTGCACTCCGATCAAGGAAGTAATTTCGAGAGCCGGCTCATATCAGACCTCTGCAAATTGTTTCATATCATCTAAACAAGGACGACTACATACCATCCCTGTAGCAGAGAGATTCAATAGAACTCTCTCGGAGATGCTTACAAAAGAAACACGCCTTGATTGTAGAGATTGGGATATGGGGCTCCTATATGTACTCATGGCTTACAGCACGTCATTACACCCCAGCGCGTGTTATACCCCTGCTCAGTTATTGTTAGGCCATGAATTAGCCTTACCCCTGGATCTGGCAATGCCCCGGATATCAGGAGAGAAAAATTCACCATCTTTCTATGTTGAACTCTTGCAGCAATGGATAGAACAAGCCCATGAGTTAGTGAGAGAATCACTATCCACTGCACAGCGGAGGCAAAAGACATGGCACGACCAGAGAGTGCATGGAGATCCATATGAAGCAGTAAGGATGGTCTGGGTACACGATTCACGACTGTCTGCAAATGTGCCAAGTAAACTGAGTTATCAGTGGAAAGGCCCCTATCTGGTAGTAGGTAAGATGTCGGACGTGAGCTACCGTATCCGTGCTTCGGATGGCCTGACCTCAGTTATCCACTTCGATCGGCTTAGACCATGTGTCAGTGACGACCCAGCACCAGAGCTGGAGCTGGGCGTTTCTCGGGACACCGGTTCCCAGACAGATATTTCTATGGAAAATAGTGTTCCTATGGTTAGTGCAGGGCACCACAGTGCCAGTTCAACCCAACTTCTACCAAGCCAGAATGCAGGAGAACAAGCGGCTAATGCTGACGACGATGACGAGATACGTACTCGCCCTCTCCCTCCTTATCATGGGTCTACTCGATCTGGGAAGCTGTATCTCAAGAACTTTGTGTTTGTGTTGTCCAAGGGATTGGATGGAAAAGCTGTTCCCCGATCTCTTCCCATTCCCACCCACTTCATGCTATGGCCCCCCCCCCCCCAACATAGAGTTACCACAAACGGAAGCTGAGGCTGACCCAAGCCATGCTTCCCGTGGGGTGGAACATATGATGAATAGCATGGAAGTGAAGAGGCTAGATGAAGCCTTGGCGTGTCTAGAACCTTAAAACTGTACAACGAGGTGTACCCGACCACCCACCAAAAACGCGAAACGACAACCCTCCAAAGGGACACCCTCTCCAGAAGTCCAACTCCCGCCATCACTCCAATTCGCGTCGCTCATCCATACACCAAGTTCGGACATCACCGGCCCAGTCCATTTCACACTCCACTCGTCGTCTGTTGACCGTCACTCTTCAGATATGAGAGAGACTGCTGCTACAGTGTAGGTGGCATCCCGCACCGCACCGACCAACACTACCGCCCACCCACCCCCCCTCCCCGTGGTGGGCAGGGAAGCAGCCTGTACAGCAGACTCTCGGCTCGAATTTTCCCGGTGTCTAAAAACTACGACAGGACACCAACCGTCATATAATGGGAGATGACCACATCCCCCTGTCCAAAGGCCACCCCCTCCATTAGGCCTACCATACTCCCCCGTGAGCAGCCAGGACATCACACCACAGACAGAACGTCATTACATACAGAATACACTTACCCTCAAGGCTGGATAAGTCAATTCATCATTGCGAATGTATCACATACATACTCGGTTATACATAACAGAGACAGTCAACACTGCCAACAGCATCGTTTAGCAGCACCTATCGGTATTAATTAATATCCCGGTGGAGACATAAAAACTCCCGCAACAGTTCCACCCACACCAGATGCGGGAGAGATACTATCTCCCACAACCCCCACCTCCCGCAATAATAACAGACTCGGCGTTCACCAGCGTGGAAAACTGGAATGCGCCCACTTCCCTTTAACATTGGCATCATACAGCATCCTGGACCTCCCGACAACAACATTATTATCAACGAAACACCAGCCAACAAATCTCCCGCACATCCCTTCTTATCTAGTTACGGGAGAACGGATCATATGGATAGAAGGATTGCACCACAGCCATCTACAGTACGCATCACCGGAGGAACGTTGGTCCAACGTTCACCCTCCCTTCCCTCTCCCATGACGTCGTACGGAAACAGCCAAAACTACATACATCATTTACACATGATAACAGTTAATATTCTTAAGAGAGCACGATGCCCGCATTGTCGTCAGTCACGAGTAGGATTTTGCTACCGGAAAGTTGAATTCGATAATGGATTGATCAAAGTTATGACAGCATCCGACAGGTCATCTGCACCCTAAAGTAACTCTGTCCCACCCACGGGCTCGGCCATTACAGAGCAAAATACCATCAAGGTTCGGTAAAGTTGACATCACACCGCCTTCACCCCGCCCCCCCCCCCCCCCCCCTTCCGCTCCTGGCGGCCATAAAAACTGTGGTTTGGATCGACCGGTCAGGTACCAGCCGTACCAGCCAAGCTGGGTACACGCCGCCCGTCCTGGATTCGTTCCCTGAATACACACCCCTGCGTAGAGCCATAAGCGTATATGGGCCTATGAGAGAGATCGTGTAGTAAAAACGACTAAGTTCGTTAAAGCGCATAGTATGCATGCGCACGCTTAGATAATATATTTGATGGAGCACGTAGTTTACGACCAAGATAGGATGACGCTTTTAGTATACCGAGATGGTACCCTGTAATCCTTTTTGATTACCTCTTCCCGCCGAATCTGGCATTAATCAAGACCAGAATTCAATGGGCCTTTTAAATCTGTAAACCATTTCAAATTCGGTTAAGAAATGGCTGAGTTATCCACGGAAAACCCTTCTTGATTAACTTCAAAATATTGCCATGACGTCATAACCATGTGGACGAAGAACTTCTAGACTGTTCTAGTACCTTCGACTGCGCTATTATTAGCTACGCGCTGATTGGCTGTTGCTCGGCCGGTGATTTGTTGGAGGTTACGCCTGGGACGTCATGAGTGGTATAAACGGTGACGCGATCCAGAGATCGAAAGCATCCTCGGCCAGGGGCCGAACAGGTTGGACCTGTACTAGCTACTATTGAGTGACAGATATTATGCATATAACTTCGGTTTCCGACGGGTTCTCTCCGGTAGCTAGCAGTGCCAACCCAGCACACTGAAAACAATTTTGTAACTCCCTACTTGCGGGAGAAATTTGAACTTTCTAACTATCATTCACGAATATCAATATCTACTTCGGATCACGAACTTGCGGTGAGGCCTTCATGGCCTGAATA
This sequence comes from Chaetoderma sp. LZ-2023a, assembly GCA_034401795.1. Taxonomy (NCBI): domain Eukaryota; kingdom Metazoa; phylum Mollusca; class Caudofoveata; order Chaetodermatida; family Chaetodermatidae; genus Chaetoderma; species Chaetoderma sp. LZ-2023a. The sequence goes on from CM067369.1 coordinate 195,963,609, forward strand.
TGTGATTATACAAATGTAGAGGCAGGATGTTCTTTGATGGATGACTCGCTGGATCTGCCATCCAAGCCTAAAAGTGGTATTTCAACTGTCACCGCACTAATGTCGTGTAGGTTCTTCTAACTTTCGACCGCAGCATGTAAACTCTGCCCGGTGCGTCTTCAGGATCTCGATGACGTACCCAACACCATTACGCTTTGTTTTGTATCTTCATTTGCATCTGACAACCCCCGCTTGTGATCGGGTTGTTGTCAACTTCCATCCATGCCATCGGTGTACAGGAACTTTCCTCACAGCAGTAATGCTATTGTATCTCTTGCTGACTACTCGTTAGACATTCCATTAGGCTTACAGTGCTGAGCGATGTACTCCCGCCATGAGTGTTCTTGCGGGAATCCTGTTTGCGGAACCAATTTGCGGGAACCGACCTGCGGGAACTTTCCAGCTTCCAGAGAATGCATCAACTCAGGTCAACTAAGGAATGTTTCTATTCACCTAGATAGGATAGGTTTAATATGATTAGAGACACTTTCTTCGTTAAGAAATCTGTAGTATATTCTTCTCTTTCGGCAGTGCAATAATCTAATCCCCCACTCTGGTAAGACTCATAACTCCAAGATTTTGTCTCTCTTCGTGCTCCACTCAGCCTTGTGGCTTCTTAATTGTTTGGATGTCCCTATCCGCACCATGGGCTGATCCGACTCTGGAAACTATTGGGGTTTCCGACCGGTGATGGGCAGGGTGTGGTATCACATACATTCTCTCTGTATCTTTGGATACTTAGTAGTTAGCACTTTTGCCAATGTAGGAAAAACACTGTGAACACATATCCTAATTATTATTTTATTTGCTGAACAATCCTCCCGCACCGCAGTGCATAACTGGGCAACTTGCATTTAAACCTAACGTCAGGTTAAAAAGTTAGCTCGTAGGACCTGGTGACGGACGAGATGCGCATCCCCACATACTTCCATAAGAATGTCTGGGCATGATATTAAGATCTGCCACGCCCTCACGGGAAGGACATTCACGGTGGGTATTCGTCTCTCTTACCCCCACCATAACGCTAGATCAGTTGCCTAAAAATGCTTTTGTGAAAAGTAACCAATGTCATGTGACGTTTTATGTGGCTACGGGGCGAGATGTCCGGATTCTTACCCAGTTCGGAGATCTTGCAAAGTAACATGTATGCACGCTGTCTTCAGTATTGATGTCTTAGGGCATCCATTCTCAATGACAGCCGTATCTAAAAGCTAGGTAGACGCCAGCCATTTGCGGCCTAAAATAGTTCTTGTCTCTACAAACTCAATGTGAGGTTGGGCGTAGAAGAAGGCCCGCATAAATAAGGGCGGCAACTACTAATTCAGCATATTGAAAACTACATAAGACGGTGATGTGGGAATCCTTCGGGAATCGCTCGTCTCGTCTTCACGTAAAACAGCACGCAACCTTATCGTCATAATTTCACTAGGTATGATCTTTTCTTTACAGCATTTTGGTTGAATATTAAAGTAAGCCTTTTCGGCCAATACGCTTCTTCCGCTTTAAGCGATGGCGAAACTTTCCTGTGACGGAGGCCTGCGCAAGTCACTTGCCTCTCGCAAGGATTCAGTGACGACGGCCCACGCCATGATAATACTTCTCACCCAAGCTAGCACTAGGAGTAGTGCCCGTGTGAGGCACATGATTTTTCGACACTACAGAAGATAATTTTCTTTCCTTTTATCTTAGAGGTATAATAGCTTATATTACGTTAATTGGTTATCTCGTGTGCGAGAGCCTCGCTTACCTCGCGATACCTCTGCGGACCTACGAGTTTGTGTGGTACCTCCGGGAGCCCCACGTTTAAAAGTTCATCAGGCTGTCTCTATGTCTTGTATTTTCGTATGCTCATTATAGTTATCTAGCACACTTGACGGTCTGTTTAGGTAAAAATATTGTATAGACGTATGTTAATTAGGTCACCAAATCAAATCTTGTAGGTCCATAGACCACAAACTTGCTATGGACAGGCATACTGGTGACACAAACTCTTGGGATGAGACTGCAGTGCTTAATGTTCGCGACGATGGTCGCATGGCCCCACCGGAACGATTGAGTTCCACCGGCCTTAGGAGCCGGTCTTTGTTACCCGTAGGGAAGTATCGCACATGATCCGTAACCACGAGACCGGAAGCTAACTAGCGTCATCATTCGTCGTGCACTTGCGGCGTGGCGAGTCGACACCAGACACCGGAATGGCCGACACTACCCCGCGAGCTACACTATGGCAGCAACAGCACCCAGCCAAATTAGTTTCAAAATATTCAAGCTAATGTTTATTAAATAGTAGAGCTATACAATCGTATACCTGGCGGACTTTTAAAAGTCCATGACATACTTTGGCTACATCATTCATAACGTATTTGATTTTAACGCCAGAGTGTATATGATGTAATTGATTATGATGTCATGTACTTGAGTGACAGATTGAATTAGTTAATTATTGTGTTTTGCCAGGTAAAGGTGATGCTATCAAGCATGAAACAGTAAAAGAAACAAAAACGTGTACTGAATGACTATTTGCATAATCTTTTTCTCAAATTTATTGCAGATGCACTATCATATACTATTTCCCTTCCAACGGTCTGTCGTTTTCGACTAACGCACACCAGGCTAGTCAATGTTCAATCTAGAAATACATGGCTCGGTTTAAAGCATCAAAACTATGCTCACAATCTCAGATGCTTGACTCTTGAGGTCACTTGTGTACGCCAAAACAAACTCTTTGATGTACGGCCTACATGAACTGATGCCATAATGAGCGTGTGCTCTTGTATCTCAAACGATAGTGTACAGTTTAAAGAATGGACGCGTGTTAAAATGTCAGATGGGAAAGAAAGAATGCGCGTTAGATGTTGAACTTCAAAACGCAGACTTCAGCAAAATCATGAAAATCATGTTCGTGGTCTTTGTACAGCATGTAGGCATACACAATATCAGTTCATTATGGTCAAATTTGGATTATAAAAGTATATATATATATATATGTTTAAAAACCATGTTTGTCCAAATAGATTTTGCTGAGAAATATTCATATCAAAATGTTGAGGATATTCGGTCAGCATATTGGAATAGATGTATGGGGACAGTCCGGCCAACATGGAGGAATCCAGTTTTAGCTATGCCCCGCCCATCTGTAGCTAACCTCCATCCACGTGTTGCCCGTGCTGGTATCAATCGATCTCTGTACTTTCTGAATCTGAATTTCCAGAAAACTATACAGGTACGCAGTTGAATATTGCGAAACTAATTGGCAGCAACAACGCCCAGCCAAATTAGTTTCAATATATTAAATAGACGTGTTTATTAAATAGTAAAGAGATACAATTCGCACAACTTGTCGAAGTTGTCAAACTACTAAGCGATTGCGACGAACTATATCGCGTAATTCATGGCGTAATTGATTATGCCGTCGTCCTGCATATGACGTAGTTGATTATGCCGTCATATGATTCACCGAGGAGCTGGATACGTCAATTATCTTCTATCGATCAGGTGATGGTCTCTGAATCATGAAAGCGGAGCTTTTGTCTCTGAAGTTTGATAGCACAAAACTGCGATGGTTCGTCCAAGTATTACAAAGGTCATTGCTAACCTGACACATGTGTATTTCTGGACATATTCAACTGTATCCCAATACAGCAACAAAACTAGATTTAATTTAATTAGGCAGTGTGGTGAGGACTTTGGCATGGCATTTTGCCATGGTATTGCTTTGAGTGTGGCAGTGGCAAGGACAACGCGATGTAGTAGCTGGGGATAGTAAATAGAATGCTGATAATGCGGTTAAGCAAGAAAGGCCAAAATACGATATGCTGATGACTTTATTTGTATGGGCTACATGCGAACCGGTGTAATTATACGCATTCTTATCAGCACAGATGAGTTTCTAGATAGCCTGGCAATGGGTGAATCCATTTGTAGATATGTCCGGCCCATCTCTACCTAAGCTCGCCCATGCTTTGCGCATGCTGGGATCGATTTATATACTTTGAATCCTGAATTTCACAGATTCTCAGATTTCATGGTAACTATAAACCTAGCTTGATGAATACTTTGAAACTAATTTGAGTAGGGTATGTTGCTGCCATATCTGCTGCTGCCTATGGTAGCAACACCGACCTGTCAACTTAGTTTCAAAATATTCAACATAATGTTTAGTAAATGATAAACACATACAATTCGTACAGCTGAATGACTATTCAGGGTTAATAACGGACTTACATTACGTATTTTGATTGTGACTTCAGCCTACCTGGGACGTAATTGTTTGTGCCGTCATTACTTGAGTGACAGATTGGATTCCTCTATTGTTGATAAAAGAAACAAATTGATCAAACCAGTAAGCGGAACAATGCAAATTCATGCTGTTTGAATAGTGGTGGGCAACTCGTGACGAAATCTACATGCATTTAATGTAGACAATTTTTTTGTTTTACTGCGGAATGGTTTCTCCATGAGTCTCCATGTGGTTGAGAAATGAATGCCCTTTACCAACACCACGGTAACTGTAAAATAAATAATCAAGCTACAATAGAGAGTAATGAGTTTAATCATTTAACTGCCGAGTTTCTGCAGGCGACATATTCCATCCATGGGTTATATCTCTAAACCTGCTAAATTTTTGAAAACAATTTGCCTGAAAGTTGTTGGTGGCTAAGCCACCAACAACTTTCAGTCAAATAGTTTTCAAAATATTCAGCAACTCAAGAGTTTTTGCTCATTAAGATTAGTGTCTGCTTGCGAGAAAGGTAATGGGCATGATCCTCGCATGGTTGGCACTCCAGATTCTTTCAATGGGTCCAATCGTAGCGTTACTGCGAACATCCCAGTTCCTTGCTGTGCACATAGCTTTGTGGCAGCCACATACAATTGGCAATTACAGATTGGTCAGGTGCTGGGAATAGACACCGCAAATGGCGAAGTTCACGTTTCATTCATGGAAGACACAAATGCTGAGGGTTGCTTCCGTTGTCTACGGAGGCAAGAGAAAATCTGGATCACCGGCGTCAATATATTTTGTTTAATCCCATACCCTCAACTCAAAGGCAATGCAAAACGTCTGTTCCTTCCTTGAGGTTCTGACGAAGGCACTAAGCTAAGCATTGCACTAAGTTCTACCATTGCCACTTTTGCGAAATGTAATATAAGGAAATCCCCTGACTATACACGTCTATAGTAATTTCAAAGACGCACTTTGAGTGACACACGTACAGTTATTGTCCAAATGACATTTTACAATTTGACTAATATCGTTATGAATTTGAATATGTTTGCTAGTATTTCAATCGTGTCGTCATTTAAAATATTTACCCCTTTGCACCAAAAGGCCAAAATCATCAAACCACCTTGAGGGTGTTAAAATATTCTATATTTGAAGTTTTAAAATTGAGATTCTGGGAAGTCAGCGCTCAAAGGGTCAAATGTTAATACATAGTTAAAGGTGCTGATCTGGGTAGCACACGCTATTTTATTCAAATATTTTACGAGGAAAGCGGGATATATATAAAACATAAATTTCTACATTGCATCCAGAAAATATCTGCTAAACATTACAAAGAAATGGAGGAATCCAGTTTTAGCTATGTCCCCACCCATTCCTAGTGAAACCCCACCCACACTTTGAGCGTGTTGGGATCGATACCTGAATCTCAATTTCCAGAAAACTATATAGGTAAGCAACATCGCCCAGTCAAATTAGTTTCAAAATATTCAACAACATGTTTATTAAATAGTAACGCCATAAAATTCGTACACCAACGCTTAGTCCATCATCAATCAAGCGTTCGTGACGAACGTATCTACGTCATTCATGAATCCCTGAATCTCAATTTCCAGAAAACTATATAGATAAGCAACATCGCCCAGTCAAATTAGTTTCAAAATATTCAACAACATGTTTATTAAATAGTAACGCCATAAAATTCGTACACCAACGCTTAGTCCATCATCAATCAAGCGTTCGTGACGAACGTATCTACGTCATTCATGACGTAATTGATTATGACGTCATCCTATTCGTCATAAGTTTGATGGATAAACTGGAAACGTCCATTATATTATGTGCGTATATACAAATGTAGCTATCTATTACATATTTGTCTAGTGTATGAGTCATCTTGTTATTTACAAGCAATCAGGAACACAATTTATCTATTGTCTGAAACTTACATACATTAGATTGCCACGGCATTTGTACAGGCAGGTGGTAACTACCAGCCAAGTTTTGCTGTTTTGAGCTATTTCGATATGAGTACTGTAGTTGGAAACATATAAAATAGTGTGTATCAACTTTGCTACATACACAAATATATGTTTGTTTGTGCACCGGTAAGAGCATAGCATGTAATATACATCTTACAATAAACTGTACAGTTTTACATTAGTTGCCTGTTTTTTCTTTTCTTTACTTGGCAATCAATGACATATTCACCAATTAAGGACAGCAGTCCATAATTACAAGGAGATTGAGTATATCGCAATGTTAATGGTGATAGATTGTGTTTTAGAAGAGCTCAAGGCTGTTAAAGGTGCATATTCACAGCAAAATTACTGAAAATAAAATTGTTAAAGTTGTTTTCTTTTATAGGCTTAAATTTTGTGTCTATATGTAATGAAACGAAATAAATCTTAACATATGATAATTTCGTTCCATATAAATCAATAAAAATTTTTAAGTTGCGAAATTGAAATAGAGGCTCGTGCCTCGTCGGATTGATAGATGGATACTTTGGAAAGGTGAATTGATGTGTGATATTTTGGTTTCTAAACCGTATCTACTACGAAAACGAGGTTGAATTGTTAGCTTATGGTTTTGAAAACAATAGAAATCACCTACTGATAAAGAACCCTATATGTCAACGGAGTGATTTATCTCATTTTTTAAATAAGCCCACCAGAAAAATGCAGTCAAGCGGGAACCTGCTTTTGGGGAGGGAGTTATATGGTTGTGGTTCCTTAAACCAGGTGGCCAGAAGACCACCCGTCTTAAAGAGTCACCTTCATTTGGCACAACAAGCCATTTACCAAGCAAATGAGTTACATTAAATGACAGTCAGGCTTTATTGATCACTTTACGATGGCCGATACCCTGGCCGTTATAGGCAGGTTTGTTGGCTACATGAATCACATAATTAAATTATGATTGATATATGAAAAATAATTTTTATCTAAAACTTTCAAAATCCAGTCACAGCTGCAAGAGTCTGTACGAGGTTTTATGTTGTTTTTAACGTCGGTCATCATTTTCACTGCACACGTGTTAAGCGCACGAAGTGGCTGTAGAAAATTAACTGTCATGTTGTATAGCGGCTATGAAATATGGCGGCCGTCAATGATGCTTATCTAGCCTGGGCGTCTATTATTTTATGCAAATGGTATTCAGTGGACCGTGAACGAACGACAGCATCAAACCGGTCACGCGTAACGAAGCGTGACGAGCCTAAGTGTACCGCATTTATATGAAAACGTAGCTATTTGGGTTATACATGTTCAAAATCCAGGCCTATGACTAGTACTGTTTGTATAGCCAGCGTACGTGGGGACAATCTGAAACTTTTAACCCCTGCAAAGCAATTAGTTAGAGTACGATGAATAAGATATGCGCATCTCGATAACCGAATAATGTACCTAATTACAAAGATATTACCGTAATCTCCAGCAGAGTAGCAACGAGCAAAATCAATGAGTCGGAAAATCATTGAAACAATATAGGAACATGGTCGTCAAAACGAAAGTCGATACACATGTTTCTGTGAGAGTGGTGGTGAATGGTTAATGCCATCGTGTCACTCTGGCCATGATGAGATGTGTTCATTGTCACATCGGAGCAATTTGAAATAAAGTTAGGGGTTGAAAATTTTCGAATTTCGCTTAAAATACGTTATCTGAATAGCTATTTAACACTTACCGATACGAAATGGCAAATTCTTTATGATGTAACGAATATTCGGTTGAATATTTCGAAATTAATTGGACTGGGAGCTGTTACAACAGCAACAGCTCCCATTCAAATTAGTTTCAAAATATTAAACGACTATCCTGAATAGTTATCTAGATTTTGAGACATCGGAATGTCAAGGATTATATGTAGTTTAAACACGAAATGACAAATTCTTTCTGATGTAGCGAATATTCGGTTGAATATTTCGAAATTAATTGGACTAGTTATCTAGATTTTGAGACATCGGAATGTCAAGGGTTACATGTGGTTTAAATAGACATTAAGTAAATGAGAGAACAACTGATGAGACAATAGTCATACACATTTGAAATATATTACGCTGTAACAAAGCTTCTTTATTGGTGAAGGGTGATGAGTTTGTCGTTCCCTATGCATACTCTTGTCTCGATATATGCTCATCAATGTCATGCGCGTTAACACACTTTAGACAAGGACGAAATGGCCAAATTCATTATGAAAATTACTTTCAAAGCTTTCAACATCTCTAACGTGTATTTTGCTTTGAAATGAAGAGACTTGTATTTTACGGATGACATGACAACGAGCATGATTGCGCTCTAAAAGTTTTTGTCGATTATCATTGAGCGTTAATTGATATACTAGAAGCGATGTATAATGAAATTAATGTTCATTAAGTGACACCTATATAAACGTTGATGTTGTTGCAGTCGTCGTCGTCGTCGTCGTCGTCGTCGTCGTCGTCGTCATCGTCGGTAATGAAGCTATCCATATATGTCTATAGTTATAAAGGCTAATAGCTATTTATGTTCACGACTGTATGTTAGCTATTAATGCCTAAATAGTGATCGTATTAGAAGTATGAACACAAATGTTGCTGTTGTCTTTTAGAAGCGGAGTTGTGAAAATATCATCGGTTTTAATTTCTTTCAGTCCATTCGCACATGTTCAGATATTACCAGCCACGGGTACAGGGTTAATCATAATTTAATCACCTCACACCAGGTATCACGAAGTATTTAAAACGCAAGAAATGTTATGTTGAATATTTTGGAACTAATTTAACTGGAAAGTGTTGCTGCCTAAGGCAGCAACACATTCAAGTTAAATTAGTTCCAAAATATTCAACAGCTTACAAATATTTTCTGGCGTTCGCATCAAGATAAGTCTACATTAATTGCGTCCTGGTAAGTGTAACGTCTAACCACAGACAATGTTCCCATCAGCTATGAATATTTGGGAGGTTAATCGGTACACACCTATCCAAGGGTCAGTGTTGGAGTTCTTGGTTAAACTTGGTGACAGTGTTAGAGTTCTACCTATGCGTATATTACCTGTACAGACACGGCGCGCACACGGTTATCTTGACCACAAAACCCACGCGTGCACATCTGATGCGTAACCGTATTAACGATATATTTTAATCTGCCCTTTATACATGATCGTATAAAGTCGCCTCTGGCCAAATTGGGTAATTTATCTCTTTCACTCAAAGTCAAATGAAAATTGTTCGTCTTTTTATGCATCGGTTAATATTATGAAGTAAAGTTCAAGTGATTTTGTGCTATTCACCCTGCAGCTAGACACTTGTTTACTGGATTCAAACGATGTTAATTTCTAACGTTAATGATTTCAGTCGAAGACAGGGTTTTGATATTCCGTGAAAAAAATATCTTAACGAAGCGTGGTGAAAAATATTATCTTATAGATGTGAATTTTTAACATAATAATAGAACATAAACCCCTTCAAATAGATTTAATATCTCTCAAAAATTAATTTTATTAGATTATTCTTTCAACATTATCATACATTAAATGTGCACCTGCCGTTACTTCTTCCAGAAGATATATTAAAAACGATACTTAAGAAAAAAAACAATTAACGTGCCACTTTACTCAGGATTCAATTTGGCCCATTTTGTTGATAATCTGATTTAAAGAATAACAGCAAAAAAACCCAACGGCCTTTAATTAATATTATTAAATATAAACGCGTTATCATATTACAATAATGTTGTTGCCAGCGGAAGGGAGGTAACTATGTATGGATTTGCGCTAAGGGGTTGATAACTAATCTAGTAACGGGTGCTGGCAATGGTATTTCCTAAATCAGAACATAGCACGATGATACGTAATGGTAGAGGGGTGGGTTGGGTGGGGGTGGTAGGATGGGTGTGTGTGTGGGTGGGTGGGGTGCGCAGTTGGGTGTGGGTGGGAGGGTGTTGCTGCCTATGGTAGCATGAGCTCACAATCAAATTAGTTACCAAAATATTCAACAGAATTATTGTTAAATTCTGAATTCCCTAAGACAATAGATTGTTCCAGTCTTAGCTATACGCCGCCCATCTGCAGCTAAGCTCCACCCACACCTCACTCGTGTTAGCATCGATCGATCCCTTAACACCCTGCCCATAAACTTCCAGAAAACGATACATGTAAGCTGTTAAATATTTTGAAACTAATTTGACTGGGTGCTGCATATTGCCCAGTCAAATTAGTCTCAAAATATTCAACAGAATGTTGATTAAATTGTAAAGACTAGTACAACGTGTCGGACTATTAAGCGTTAAAGGCAGACAAGTTCGAATCATTCATGGCGTCATGATTAAGACGTCATCATACACATCACTTAGTTAATTATGACGTCAGATGACTTAAGATGATCGATGGATAAACTTGGAAACGTCCATTCAGACATTTTCACAACTGACCACTGTCATTTTCGTGATCGACCGATGCAATTCTGGTTGCGACTACACCTAACAAGTGGCGTGTGTATTTCTGACGTCGGATATTTGATTGGCAGAACGGATCCGTCAATTATTATAGCTAGCTTAGGATCACTTATCTACATATTCCTTCAATGGTTAATCTATGCGCAATGAAAAATTCGGATGGGGCCGTCGAGGTGAGAGTGAGGTGGAGGTGTGGGCGTGGGATAGGGTGGGCTGGACTGTTGAGGAGTGGGGGTGGGTGGGAGGGACGTTACCATATTATTTGACGGGGATTAGAGAATAAGCATCCTGGCGAGTGAGCTGCATCGTAAAAAACTTAATTACTACGCTGTAACTTTGTTGAACAAAAATGACGGCCACGCATATTGACTTGGCAATATCATATCAACAAATTCTAAGAATGCTGGCAGTTGTTAGCAATGCACAGGATATTGAGGAAAAGGATGCCTCCATACAATCTTGTATGAAGAAGAACAGATTTACACAGACAGCTGCTGATAATTACGAGCCTTTAGACGGAATAATAGATGGTAAAATACAACACATGTTGAAAACATGATTGCTGCTCAGCGTGTTTCTGAAGTAGAATGATTATATGGATTAAATACGACGCTGTATGTGTTCTTAGGTGGTCGCTCCCTGACATAAAGCTTTATGCAACAGACACTTAAAATGGCATTCAGCGCGCCCCAATATTGCCCGCATTTACAAGTAAATTGTCAACGAATACATCAACACAATCTGTCATCTGATGCTGGTGTCATTGATGCATCACGTACAAACAGCAATATTGCTTACTAAATGCTGGATGCATCATGTCACGTGAGGAAAACATAGTTCCAAGACACGGCTTTTATACTTAATGATGATATATAATTATGTTTATGAAATAGAGGGATATATTTCTAGTTACGCCCGCCCATTTCTAGCTATGCTCCAATCGCTTTTTACACATGTGGAATCGATTTGACAAATTGAAATCTAAATTCCAATAATCTAAATTTCAAGTTAACTATACAGGTAAGCTATTGGATAATTTGAAACAAATTTGACTGGGTGCTGTTGCTGCCGGGTGCTGTTGCTGCCAAGGTGCTGTTGCTGCCAAATGGCAGCAACAGTTCCCCGTCAAATTAGTCTCACACCATTCAACATAATGCTTATTAAATTGTATATTCATGAAATACATAACTTGCAATTCGTACACTTTCGTGACAGACTCTTGATTCTGGTGTCTGTTCATTTGATTTGTGGTCAAGGAATCCGGTTATAGCAATGCAGAACAAGCTCAGATAATTTGTAATAATATTCACTATTTGGCACAATGGCTATAATATATGCAGGGGTTCGTATCGGGCGGAATCAGACTACAATAGCAGACAAAATAATATCAGGATGCCTTTTATGTGCATTAATGAATACTGATGTATACAATGTATGCATCAATAGTAAGACAGTGTCCATAAACTGTCAAGTAATGTATGATTACTGTATTCTGCGGCCGTTGTAGTAGAAACATCCTACAGCTGCAATCAGCCCTCCTTCGCTTTTGCCCACCGTGTTTTCTCCTCAGCCGAAATCCTTAGCTTCCTCAGGTCCATTCTTGACTTGGGTGTGCCGAGTCATGCTTTCTTGAGGCCACGTAGTAGCGCGCTTAGCAGATTTATGCAATAACGTCATCTCCTATCGTTGTATTTGCTGGCTCCGAGTAGGGCGAATTCCAAGTCTCTCTGTGCTAATGTCTCTTCTGGCATCCTTAGCACATGGCCAAACATGGACCATCTTTTCTGGGCGACCTTTGCATATATAACTTAGCAGGTTATGCACCGTAATGCACGTATTGTTGACAATGAAAATCTTTTGGTGATGATTATGTCTAGGTTAACATGTTTGTGGTTAAACAACCTATAACAAACTAGCATATATATATGTTGTTTATATATTAGGTGGAGATTGTTCATGTGAAGGCGTGTAATTACTAGCTTATGGTAACGAATTGAGGTCTGTGTCTCCATAGGAACGAGCGTTCCGGAGTAAGGGGTATCTTCTGTCTTGCATAGTATGAAGTCTATTTGGTTGAAGACAGCTGTCTTCAGCCAAATTCGGCAAGATATACTATTTTTATTCAACTCATGGCCATGGTATTATGCTAATTACGTACATCAACACTTTCTAGTCCTCTCTTGCCGAATTTGGTCAATGATTATGTAAGCGCTTGGAATCCTCGAAACTTGCCTATTATATGTTGTGACAATTTCTGACCTATTTCATGCACTGGGTATAAGTACCTATTGCGTGCATTCCCACTATCATCCAGATAAGGCATCACATCACCCCAAAAAGTGGAGAAGAAGAATCAAAACGTATGTGTCTTTACACAGTTCCATACTCCTATAATATCTTTCACTAGCATCATCCAGTTTCGATTCTCAGCCTCCGCATGGTCATAATATAAACGGGTCACTTGCTCTCAATATATTGATGTTGTCCTCTCTGGCGGTATAGAAACCACTACCAACTAGGAGTTCACAGCCCATAGGCACATCCCGTGATCATCGCATTAAATAATTTGGTAGAAATAAAGTAAGATCATCCACGAAAGTAAATTGGGCCCAACCCTGAGGAAGTGGAATCTCACCATGACCGATAACCTTCGGAATTTTGTGTCTTTCCCTTCTCCCCTCGTTTAGTTCTTGTATGTGGTTTGATTGATCTGCGACCGATGTACCTATCGAAGATGACGCCCACTCTGTTTACACCACTACCGAAATGGAGAAATACTGATATAGTAAATGCCTCTGCATAGAGTGAAAAGTCTTTGTACCAGCTTGATTCCCCAATGTATGGATGAGAGCATGCCCGTCTATAAGTACGCATACATGCCCCTTTCATCTGATCATCAACACGTGTTGACACTGACCTTGCATGGATCTGTATATCTTGACTGAGAATGATAAGTCAGCTGGTCTTTCAGATTCCTGAGCATAAACTCTTTGCACGAGGCGTCTGCCAGCTTTGACTATCTTCTTGAATTTTGTCTTTACTTTGGCGCAAAGAAAGGTCACATCTTCTTGAACAAACGAAATGTCACGGCATTTAGGAACCAGATTTACGCCACACGTGCTTGCTGTCAGCAGATCCGATTGAATTTCCTCAGTAGCCACATCACGTGTTATCAATGATATCAGTGAGTTGTGAGCTGGATCATCCTCAGCATTGTCTGTTTCAGTGCCAGGAATGTTACCAATTGTGTTCTTATTACATGCGGAAAAGCCAAAAAATCTGGTTAATTGTTCAGTATTATTTCTAACATCTGTGTCATCACATTATCTATTTGATGAGGGGTGAATGTGGGGGGGGGGGGGGAGGGAGGAGAGACCTTTTCACGTTTAATAAGGACTCGTCGTCGTAATATAAACTATATAGGGTTTCCATAGTAGCTGATAAAATGGATCCATCACGTCCATTTTCTATCAGAGTAATTCCAATGATGACATTTGATAGCTTCCAGAGATTGTTGATTCATTCGGTAGCCTTGTCAATTGACACTTGCTTGAACCTTCCATTTACGTTCTACACAACAAGGTCATCATACACATCAGAAGTAGTCTCTTCTAATGCTACCATCTTTACATAATACACAGGTGGCCACCGAGCGCAGTTTATGTGATCATACACGCTCAACCAGGGTAGTATCTTGTGAAGTGAATAAAGATGTAGTTCCCAGTCACCATCTTCTCACTCTGATGGAATCCAGCAGGATCTCTACCATCTCCATATAACGAGAGGAAAACACAACATTGGCATCACCTATGAACAGTTTAATAAACTCACTCCAGAAATGGTCAATGTCAACACTCACCGTCAGTTGCTCTCGAACACATTCTTTATCGAAAACAGGTTTCGTTTGTCGAAACAATTCCAATTGTGACAATAGCGTTGCATCCATAATGGTCTTCCTTCAATTCGTGTACGAAACGATGCCCACTTAATACAACAGAGGGCTTCATATGTCAGCATGTGACTACGAACTGTCCTGTGATCGGCTTTTCCCTCAGGCATAGCATTTATCAAATTTTGTGTGAAAGTGCCATCGATACTGTGTAGGTACATGCATGCGAGTCTCTTGTTCGCTGTTATCCTCCATCTTACGTACTCACTCACCTCCAAGTATACAATCAAAAGCAAATATAAACTAGTGGGAATACACCTTTCCAGAGTATCCATCTATCATCTGACATTGTATGAAGTCATAATCAGCTCAGCGCTTGTATGATAACGTCACAATCATTACGTCACAAAGGATTCCATATATCCCCTCATCAAATCTCAAAACGTCCGACACGTTGTATGAATTGTATGTCTTTGTAATTCTGTGCTATTTAATTAACAGGCTGTTGAATATTTTGAAACTAATCTGACTGGGCGCTGTTGCTGCCTTAGGCAGCAACAGCACCCAGTCAAATTAGTTTCAAAATATTTAACAGTTTACCTGTGTAGTGTTTTTGGAAATTGGTAGTCAGGGTATTCAGAGATCGATCGATCGATCCCAACACGAGCGAGGTGTGGGTGGAGCTTAGCTAGAGATAGGCAGGGCATGGCTAACACTGGAAAGGTCCATTACGCCAGCACTATGACCTGCATCTATACCATGCCAAGCGTCATCATATCCCGGTGTGTTAGCCATCCAAATTTGCAAGGAGTCTTGCAATAGCGTATCTTCTGTTAAAAGTGTTTAGCGGTACCTCATCAGATAAAGATGATGTATCAGTGTTTTTCTGCCGCACCACCTCTCTCCGGTGTACGTGCTATGGTTATGATCTTCAGGTCTTTAGGGAGGAGTAAGAGTGGGGCCGTAACACCACTGCACTTTAGACCGATTGCTTTCAAGCTATCATCACAGAAACATTGCCGTCTAGATAATTACTTTGGATGTATTTCTCGCCCTTTTATTTGACACATATATCTAAGTAAGCAATGTGTTGCCAGACATGGGACATACCATGCACATGATCATGGTCCAGTTATTGAAAATATCAGAACACAATTCACCCAAGCTTCTGTCTTGTACATTTTCAGTGTTTCCAGTTTGTTTGAGTTTGTCAATAGCTCCCTGAGTCCTAACCCAACAATTCAAATGCTATTTTCCTTCGGTAGCACAAGGGTCTCCAACTACTCCTGCTAATCTTACACACACATATGGTCAAATAATATATCACTAAGCTCAGTACCTTGTCAGATATGTTAAAAGTTGACACATTGCTGAAACAAAGGTTTTCTCGGGATACTGACAGAACATTCATAAGATCCAGTATACAACACAAGATTGTCTTGATTTAGCTAATCTAGTATCGTTAGATGATTCTATGTTACGCGTTTTCTGTTTTTCACGGAGTCGCTCTAATCTATGTTTTGTTGTAAACTTACCATAGCATGATCTATGCTATATAATGTTAATGCCCAATCATCATTATTTAATTCGGAACTCCTCGTAAGTACTGTATTGGAATCACATAGCTGTATCCGCTCTTTCAATACATTGCGAATACGTTGCCTTCCTTGCTTAGTACTAGTTCGCAAATTCTCTCCCTTCATGTTCTTGGTTCGCAAAACCAGATTATAATGGATATGGTGCCTGTCATTACAGCTTCACAACCGCTAAGGCTCCGTTGTATATTTTCTGGAAAATAAATATATAATAACGTTTATATGTTTTAATTAAAGGTGCATATTCACACCAGAATGTTTGAAAATAAAATTGTTAAAATTATGTTCTTTTATAGGCTTAAATTATGTGTCTATATGTAATGAAACGAAATAAACCTTAACATATGATGATTTCATTCCATATAAATTAATATAATGTTTTAAGTTGCGAAATTTAAATAGAGACTCGTATCTCTATTTCAATTCCGCAACCTAAAAAATTGTATTAATTTATATGGAATGAAATCATCATATGTTAAGATCTTTTTCGTTTCATTACATATAGACACACAATTTAAGCCTATAAAAGTATATAATTTAAACACTTTTATTTTCAGTAATTTTGCTGTGAATATGCACCTTTAAGCCCATCATAGTATTAGGATATTATGCACAATATTTAATTTAATTTAGAAAGCTAAAAATACATTTCAATCAGTCATGCTTTCTAGTGTTATCAACCATCAAGAATGTGAAATTTAATTTACAATAATTATTTTTATAGCTTTTATTTGCAGACAATTCATGTTGTTATCATTGTTTTCGCCGACATTGAGCCCCCTAGAAGGACACCAATTTTTGGAAACTCCATCACTATTTATTTGACTTATTGTTGTGGTTAGCGTATTTCTCAGTGGCCATTTGGCAGCCATTTCATTTTATTCTTTTTCATGGATTACGTGCTAAGACGACCATGGCAACCACCATGGTGACATTCACCTGTGCATACTGAATGGTACTGTCATGTGTGTTTGCTTGTAATAAGATGATTCCATCTATTGAAACAATAGGCTTTGTTGGCTGGCTGACCATAAGGGCTGCCAATAGATTGCTCAATTTCTGATATGCCCTGCCCATTTATAGCCAAGCTCTGCCAACGCTTTGCCAGTGTTGGGATCGATCGAACCCAGAGTTCTTAGAATCCCAAAATCAAGGTAACTATACAGGTAAGGAGTTTAATAAGTTGAAACTAATTTGACTGGGTGCTGTTGTTATTGCAGTAACAGCGCCCAGTCAAATTAGTATCAATATTTTCAACATACTGTTTTAAATGGTTACTCGGCGGAAGTTGATTCTGCTGATACACACTGTATTGCGTTTAATGTAATGACCATGATTTGAGCCTCTGACACTAATTTTGTCGAAAGCAACATTCGGAGTACTACACTAGCCAACATATGATTTTTCACTTTTAACGACATTTTTAATGCCTGGCATCGATGCTAGATTAAACCCGCATGGGATTGAAAAATATATGAAGGTGCATGCCACGCTAGATTTTGAATTTGAAGATCATTTGCAAGGTCACACAGGATAAAACAAGGTCATAATGACTATTGTGAGATTTTTCATGCTTTATACTACATTTACCAGATATAGTTAGGCAAAAAATAAGTGAAATATTATTTGATGCACCAAGCATCTGTAAGTAACAGATAAACATTGAAAATTACACATAAATGTATGGCATAGTAATAGCACACAAACCACACATGGAAAAGAGCTGTGGTAAAATATTGAACAAACATTTTTTGTTAATACTAATCCATGCATGCTAGATCAGTCAGTCATAGGATAAGGAAAGCGATGTGGTTGGATGCAACGATCGATTTTGAATTTAAATGTGATTTGTGACATGAATGGCTTGGGATAATTTCAGAAAATATCAATTAAAGTAAATATAAAACTGATTTTCCACACATGTGTATTCTGGAGCTTTGCACTTTGAATTTACACGTGAATGTATGTAGTCATTCAATGCAAAAGTGTGATATGCCACTGATCCCGCATCCATCATTACTCGCAAGAGACAACATAGAGACATTAATCACCAATGCTGCTTCTCCTGCCAGAGCAGTGCAGGCGACTTAATTACAGCATCAGTAGATGGAAAAGCCAGCGTAATGACTGTTGGTAAACAGCGAAGAATGTTCGGCAATATCATCTAGATAGATGAGTTAGAAATTATTACGATCATAACAGAGGAAGACTTTAATAAACTAGAAGTCATAACGTTCAGCTCCGAAAGCAATTTATGCAGATTAACGAGCAACACTATGTATCAGCATCGGCATCAAGCAATGCCAAATCTGATCCATGCTTAAGTGGCATGTTTTGCCAAGCACAAAGAAAAAAATGGTCCACAGAGTAGGAACACTAGAAATGTCTGCTGACCTGATGGCCCGTGCAAAAAAACTCAATCAGTAATGAGCACAAGACTGTTAGGAGTCATTGGCTAAATTGCAACTGAAGGGTGTTATCATCTTGCATGCTTAGTGACATTTGAAACGCAATCTGTATGCCACAAGAGCTCACTGGATAAAAAAGATACTAATGTGGATGAGTGTATGATGAATCTCTGCAGGGAATTAGGTACAGGACTGTCTTGTAGTAATGTCTTTGATATGGACATGTATGGGACAGATACGAAGGTATGTGCAGTGCAATGGGTGCTAGTGTCCATAGGAGATACCAATCTAGAAGAACCGGCATCTACGAAGTGGTTCAATAGTTGGGTGGACCAAATGCCAGCTACGTAAAACCTCTTTTAAGACGACACCTCCTAATGTACCTAGTGACAAATCAGACTTCATAATCTCCAAAATCATGACAAAGTACCACCAATGCGGAATGTTTTCATCAGATTTTGACCCAACCGATGAATGTGGTTACAAGATTGAGCTACCACAAGGCAACATCTTTCAAGAGATGGTACACGTGCCCCTCAGTGTCAGGCACGATTTATTTGACACTCCTGGCCATCCCAGTGCCTGGAAAGTAATTTATGAGGAGCATGTTGGTCAAGTAACTCCAAAGAGCTTGTATCTCATTCTGCACTTGCTCTTTCTAGGAATAGATGGGGTGCATGAGGGGATCGAGGAAGACAAGAGCATCAAACAGACTGTATGCAGTATTGCTCAGGTCATCATCTATGCTGTATCAAACAGACGGAAGTTGACGCCAAAGTGTATTGGTTTAGAGCTTTGCTCTCCACCAAGCTACATGCTCTGAGGTTCTTCTGAACCTCTTTCATGCAGCCAACCATACCAGTGATATTAACACTGTGCGAATAATCGATACTAGCATAGCTGATAACATTATTGAGGGATTTGTAAAGAAGGGCACTGTTTACATCCCAGAGAAAATGATCAAAGAACGGATGAGACATTGGTCTTGTGAATACATAGACATATCTGTAGCAACTTTAGATGGAAACAACACGTTCCACTGCATACAGATCGTTATATGGCAGAGAGAACCGTCTCCAAAGCAAGAAGAATGTGATTCAGATGGCACGAAAATCCTACGAACGAGAGCTATTACAGCCGATGCTCTGCTGGAGTTTCCTAGTCTTGATCATGCTATGCTTCCATCGGGCAATAGACCGTCACAATCATTCAGTGCTGACAAGAAGATTAATGTAGAGTGGTGCGGCAGCAATGCTTATCAAAGACAGACAGCACAAGCTAAAGATTTGGTTTTGGTGTGTCAGGAATTTATGATGATGTGGAGGATCGTCGTTCCTCCATGGGAAACACCCAATGAAGCCACCAGCATCGTTAATCCCCTGTACCAACAACAGCGATGCTACCAATTCTACAGTGACAAACAGATGGCAATGATATACTCACCACTGTGATAAATCGCTTTGTAGCTATTTCAACCCATATGGCCAGACGCATACTATCATCATAGTTGACCAGCCACTGCACAGCAGGGGTAAGGAACTGATATGGGCGAATCCCAAGTTTGATAATGTTATCTTTCTTATGGGAGACTCCGCGTCTGCCTTAACTTCCTGAAAGTTATTGGCCAGCACATGGAAAATGTTGGATTGGATGACATGTGGACGGAAGGAGGTGTGCATGTGGCCAATATCACCGAGTTCATGCTGGATGGTAAAGCATACTACCATGACGTGAGAGGACACTAACCGACATATGAGGCGCTTGGGTCATAAAATGACAAATGCTTGAATCATGGTTGGCTAAAAATGGTCATGAATACGACGTACATGTCAAAGAACTTGCCGAAAATGTGGTTACGTTCTTCAAAAAGAGTGGTACCGATCACAGAGTAGAACTGTGCAATACAGTTGGCCAGTGGTCAGATGATCAGGGAAGCGAGAATGTCCAACATTTCATGGATGCGTTTGACAAGAAGTACTCTGGTAATCCAAGCTTCAGTATGTGGTTGTCATACATGGAAATGGTGGAGATCCTGTTAGACTTCATTAGGGATGCAAGGGATGGCAACTGGGCTCTTCACTTCAGCACCAGAGGTATCGGCAGAGTTCATTGATGGACACTTTGTTATGAAGCAAACGAAACGACGTTTCAACCAAGTCCCTGCTAATCAGGCAACTGAGTGGATGAACGAAACATGCGAGATGTGTAATGCCATCATCGTTATTACAAGGAAAGATGAAGCCCGAGACAGGTTTTGAATCGCATGGTCAGAACGATCTCGAATCACCGAACACAAGATCTCTCTACAACTTGGAATATGACGAGGAAGTGACCACAGTCACCCACGCTTATAGTCTTCCATTCCATATGAAGCGTACTAGTGATGGTGTGAAGAGACTTGTCACAGCTTAAGAAATTTTATGTGTTCAGAGTAAACGCTTCCATCATTGAAGGAGATGATGGAAAGACCGGCTTTAGCAGTAAGGAAATACTGCTTGTCTCATTGGCAATCAAGGACATTGCACCAAGTGATGTGGTCCGTGATCTCTTAACATCTGAAGAGATAGGAAAACAATGCGTTATCACAAATATGAAGCAACGACGGAATGAGCAAAGTGTGGGCTTTCATGAAACACTGACAAGAAATCAATCAAAAACGTTTCCATATATGTACAAAGCAACCGTCTCTACAAATCAAATCCACAGATTATGATCAAAGCTGATCAGAAGCTATTGTAGCGAATGCTCATTGCTATGAGTGCGGGCCGAGCAGTGGAAATGGTGAATATCCTGGAGCATGAACTGTCTCCAATTCCACGGACTCAGGCCACGTATCAGATCTCATCAGCATCTTGATGGACGGGCTTCCTACACCCTCGGAAGTTCTAGAAGCTGACATGTGCGCTGATTTATGGTCATGTACTCATCCAAGCTCTTGGAAAGCCGCATGGGTGCCACACATTTGGCGAGTATGCTGATGTGTTCATGTTACGTCATTTTGGAGATCATACAAAAAGAGTTGATGTGGTGTTTGATCCGTACATTGGGGAGGATTCCCTCAATCAAAACGAGTGGGAAAGAAGAAGCCAATTCACAAGCTCATTGAGGGACAACATATACCACTTCCACAGGTTTGGAGCCAGGTCGTTGCTTTGGATCCAAACAAAGTTCCTAACCAAACGTGAAAATCATGAAAACGATCTACCAGAACAATGCGAGCTGGTAACAGGAGGTGGGTTCACACATGTTACGGATGGGGTCAGCAAGGAGAGACAATGTCAGACAATGTGGACACCATAAGGCAGACACCAGGTTGGTACTCCATTAATGTGAGGCAGTCAGTAACAGATAGAAGAGAGGGATGGTCATCCACAGAGATACAGATATCATGCTCCTTCTATTGCACTTTATAGCCAACAAAGCTGCCGAAATGTGGATGGTTTCGGGAACGGCAAATAACAGGAAATGCTATCCAACACATGCAATATGCGAGAGACTTGCCCATCCTGTGAGGGATAGCCTACTCAGCCTCCATGCGCTAACGGGTTGTGATACAACCTCATCATTTAGTGGCAATGGTGAAAAGTCCTGCTGGATAGCTTTCCAAAAGCAACACATCATTGTCAATGGAATTGCTCATGACAGAGAACTCCCACCGATTGAACAGTTTATGTGTCACCTGTATGGCATACCCGAGCAGCGACATGTAGAGTTAGCCAGGTTCCAACTCTTTAGTAAGGCCAAAATGTATCTTGAGATTTTACCCTCAACTAGGGGTGCATCGGAACTTCACAGCACACGCGCCAACCATCAGGCGGATCTGGCTAGAGACAGACCAGGAAGATATAATTATATCATTACACATACACGCATCATCCTAGAAGAAGGAGCCAGGTTGTCTTAAAGCTGTCTGGCCAACACTTCCCCCACCACCGCCTGTTCCAGATGCTTGTCCAGAGCGTGTGACCTGTAGATGTAAATCAAAGTGCAGGACAGCGCGGTGCACTTGCTTCAAAAGGAATCTTAACTGCACTTATGCATATGGATGTGAAGCGAGCAACTGCTGCAATACAGCTGGCCAATGGACTCATGCACATATTGTATATATTTCTCAGAGACTTTAGCTGCATACTGTAATAACTGTACAGTGATAACATAATTACAAATTAAGCTACTATATTTCGAAAAAGGGTACATTTTGTTATTTCATGCCATACATGAATGTGTAATTAAAAATGTGCACCTGTCAATTACAGATGCTTGGGGCATTAAATGATATTTACTTTTTAAAGATACATCTTGCAAATATGGTATTTAATGTGATGAGAAGTCATACGATTATTATTGTGACATTGTCTTGACCTTTGTGACCTTGCAAATGACCTTCAAATTAAACAAAAGAGTGTCGCATCCACCCCTATGCTTTTTCCAATCATATGAGAGAATGATCTAGCATGGATGCCAGGCATTAAAAAATTGCCATAAAAAATCTTTCTAGAGCTCTTTGCCATATGTGGCTGATATACTATAGAGAGAATTGTGTTCTTTGCGACAGGTTTGATCACATTAATTCAACTATCGAAGAACGTAGGTGACAAAGTCTACATAAAGTAATCTTTATAACTATAATATAAGCAGGCCATCACTGCCTTTAACAAAGCAGTGAGACGCACGTTTATTAATCAACCCAAAATAACTAAATACTGGTACATCTCATTGTAGAGACTTGACGATCCATATGGCCGCCACATGCACCAATTAACATACTCCATATTGCTGGATGCTGCAGACAGAATATATTTAATTACACACAAGCTCCGGTGAACCAAATACACTATTCTGCCTCACGTTTGCTCGAAGCAGCAAGTCCATAACCTCTCCACCTGCGATATGATGATATTCAATCAAGAGCATTGCGACAGAATAGTTTATAGTCCTGCATTGTGAGTGCATGGCGTACTTTTCAATTCCTTCTAAAACTCGTGGCTCTAAATTTGCAATGAAACGATGCTACATATGTTTCTCAATAATGCCTTACACAACTGCGACAGCTGGCCAGTTCTAAAAACCCAACCCACTGAACACACCTGCTGATTGTCATCGCAAGCATTTGCGAGCCATCACGAATCACCATGTGCACGACGGAGTTAGAGATTAGGCATCAGTGGACTTCAGCTGTGGTTATATCTGACAGCCTCAACAGCTCTTCTTTAGTAGAGTTCTTTGAGATGGGCTGGTTGATCGGTGTGATATCGTCAATCGATGATCCTCTTACGCATTCCATGCACAAGAGTGTGAACTATCTGTTTGCCATCATTGGAGATCAGCTTCACAGAGAATGAAACGGCGTTGTACAGTTTGTAAGGGAGTGAGTTAGAGATTAACTCTAACAGAGTTTCATTCTCTGCTGCTGCTGCTGCTGCTGCTGCTGCTGCTGCTACTACTACTACTACTACTACTACTACTACTACTACTACTACTACTACTACTACTACTACTACTACTACTACTGCTACTACTACTACTACTACTACTACTGCTGCTGATGATGCTGCTGCTGCTGCCTGACCCATCCGTGTCATGTTAATGAGAAAAAATTCTCATTTAAACATCTAGAATTCTATTAACGGTTTCACAATACCTCATTTATATATATTACAAATACGTCATATGTAAAATAGTTTCGATGCCATAAATCCTGTATATAATTACTGTTACACCCCCCCCCCCACCCCCCACCCTACCCCCACCCAGCACCACACACACACATACATTCAATCCACCCCAAACCCAACCCAACCCTGTATGCCACTGTACTAACCAGGGAGAAATACAGTGAACCTGAACCTGAATCCAACATCGCAGTACAGCTCAGAAATAATATTTATTTGTTCTAAAGTTGAATTAGGGACCCTTATCTCTAATTAAATTTCACAGGTTAAAAAATTATAATAATTTGTACATAATGAAATCATTATAATGTTAAGAATTATTTCGCCTCATTACACCTAGGAACTCAATTCAACCCTCTAAGGATATGCAATTTTAATAATTTAGTTTTCAGACATTATGGTGTAAATATGAACCGTTAACATGCATCCTAAACAAACGAAAACGTACTGTTAATTATTTTGGACTTTATTTGATTGGAAGCCATCGCTGCCTAAGGCAGCGATGACTTCCAATTAAATTAAGTTCAAATATTCAACAGAACATATTCCTACATCATTTTCAAAATTGTACGAACTAACATGCTTCTGGGTTTTTTTGTTTTTGGAAACAACTTAGCTTATTTCTGATCTGTACCGTACATATTGCGTATAATAAATTCAACCGTGATAGCATATGGTCTGTATGCGCAATAGTTATTGCAGCGTAAAGTCCCCTTTAATGGAACAGTCGATCAATGACTGAGTGACAAGCATATGCGCCATAAACCCAACTTTGGATTTTGCCCAGGGGCTGATTACGATTTCAGCGGTATTATTACTCGATGTCACGATATAGGGATATTTCTCGTATCAATGGCGCAGGCCCATAAAGGTTTTATCACTGAGTCTTCATATTATTCTTTAAGTTCGGCTCAGTTTTTTTACATTCGGGTAATTTATTCAGTAATTAAAATCACCCCCCCCCCCCCATCACCCCACCCATACCCATCAACTCCAGCATTTCAAAGACCCTCCCTCCCAGTGTTTTTCTTGAAAACGATAGATATCTATAAGCGGATGTTATAACACAATGACTGGCCCGGTGCTGTGATAATGTTTATCCATCAAATATATGACGTCATAATCAACTACGTGACGCGTAGAATGACGCCATAATCCATTTAAGGTGCATATTCACAGCAGAATGGGTCAAAATAAAATTGTTGAAATTATATACTTTTATACACTGAGGTACACAATTTTAGCCTCTAAAAGTATATAATTTCGCCAATTTTATTTTCAAGCATTTTGGTGTAAATATGCACCTTTAAGCGCTGAATGACGTAGCTAAGTTCGTCACGAACGCTTAACTGACGATGGACTAAGTATTGTTGTGCGAATTGTGTGTCTTTACTATTTAATAAACATGCTGCTGGATATTTTGAAACTAATTTGTCTGGGTGCTATTGCTGCCATAAGCCAGTCAAATACATTTCAAAATATTCAACAGTTTACCTGTATAGTTTTCTGGAAATTGATGGTCGCGGAGTTCAGGGATCGATAGATCCCAACACGGGCGAAGTGTGGTGGAACTTAGATAGAGATAGGCGGAGCAACGCGAAAACCGTATTCCTCCATTCCAGGGCGTATTGGCCCAATACTGTTCTAGTACCGGCCTGGTAACCAGCGTTATCACAAGACTTTACGGTTCTGCGCTTTGCGGTATTGAAAAAAGCGAAGCTAACTCTTCGTGTCTGTAATATATTCATACATTTATCATTTACCTTGATACGGTTGATAACAAAATCTTTTTTTCAATAAATTATAAACGCTTCGAGAAATATAGGGCGTAATCGAGTTTGTTATACGATATTTGTGAGATTACAAGCAAATCAGATAAAATAAAATAAACTGTGAATATACAGCCAGATAAAATAAGAAAATAATATTATTTATTTATCCCATGTCCATGCGTGTGAATCAATGACACCTTTCTTGTAGACTTTATCATTCGATACCATGACACTAAAACACACATTCATTCATCCATGTAGGCCTACTCGCCGAACTGTCTGTCTGAATATAATAATAATAATAATAATAATAATAATAATAATAATAATATTAATAATAATTATTATTATTATTATTATTATTATTATTATTATTATTAGTATTATTATGTGGTCTCAGGTATTTAATTTGACTTTGCCATTTTCCTTCTGGCGATGTACTGAACGAAAATTATGATTATGATAATAAAATCAATCACACATTTATCATGTATCAGCCCTGAAGGCGCATCTTGGTGGCTGAATTATACACATCTACAGGCGATATATACGTCATTTCTCACGCGACATGCTGCCCGGCTTCCATGAGTCCAAGACTTCAGGCAATGTTGATAAGAGCGGGCGTATTATAAAATGTTTATTTGCGCGCTTACGAAGTCATTCATGTAATAGAAGTTTTTCCAAGCACGAATCTGCATTTCAGCTACAGTTTTTCGGTAGACATTTTCACGCAGGATTTATAGCGTGGATCTAATCTATATTTTGACGATGGCCGTGTGAGAGTACACTTGTTTTGTGTCATTTGTATATTCCGAATTTTATCATCTGTTTTACAAGAAAGAGCCGAGCTATACATATATAAGATCTATATCACAACGGATATTTAAAAATACTAAAAAAACACAGCTACAATCATCATCATCATCATCTCATCATCATCATCATCATCATCATCATCATCATCATCAGCAGCAGCAGCAGCAGCAACAGCAGCAGCAGCACCGCTGCTGACACCACCACCACCACCACCACCACCACCACCGCCGCCACCGCCATCGCCACCGCCACTCAGTAGAAGAGGCAGCGGCAGCAGCAGCAGTAGCAGCAGCAGCAGCAGCACCAGCACCAGCACCAGCACCACCACCACCACCACCACCACCACCACCACCACCACCACCACCACCACCACCACCACCACCACGGCTGCCACCACCACAACCACCACCACCACCAACACCATTACAGCCGCCGGCGTCGCCGCAAACGCCATCACTTCCGCCTCCGCCATCGCGGACGCCGACGCCGCCGACGCCGCTACCACCGTATCCGTCACCGCCACTGTCACCATGAGTTATTATTATTATTATTATTATTATTATTATTATTATTACTATTATTATTATTAGTAGTAGTAGTAGTAGTAGTAGTAGTAGTAGTAGTAGTAGTAGTAGTAGTAGTAGTAGTAGTAGTAGTAGTAGTAGTAGTAGTAGTAGTAGTAGCAGTAGTAACAGTAGTAGTAGTGGTAGTAGTAGTAGTAGTAGTAGTAGTAGTAGTAGTAGTAGTAGTAGTAGTAGTAGTAGTAGTAGTAGTAGTAGTAGTAGTAGTAGTAGTAGTAGTAGTAGTAGTAGTAGTAGTAGTAGTAGTAGTAGTAGTAGTAGTAGTAGTAGTAGTAGTAGTAGTAGTAGTAGTAGTAGTAGTAGTAGTAGTAGTAGTAGTAGTAGTTGTGTACGTCAATATGCAACGAAACGGATTACATCTTTATATATAATGATTTCGTCGGCGTATACAGTAATGCAATTTCGTTGTGAAGACAGCGAAATAATTTATATATAATATGTGTCATAGGCAGCACCAGCCAAGTTAGTTTATTAGTCAACATCCATGTATACTTGCTTTGAAACTTTAGTAGTGTGTCAATGAAAATCAGCGTTGTATTGGTAAATATTTTGATATTGCAAGGACTAAAACTGTTGTTGTCGATATTTTTATCTTAGCATCGTAAGACTGTGATATCTTTTTTATGGACTTGTGATATATCAAAATATTGCGCTAATTAATAATCAAGCACTGTCATGCAGTTACAACTCTTTTATAGCATACGCTAACTCTATGGACAGCTTACCAATTGCATAGATCATGCAGGGTACGATGCCAATGTAAGTATGGTAAGATAATTCTAATAGACTAATTATTTAAGATGACAATAGTAACTAGAAGACAGTTGGCGATGCCTGGCCATTAAGGAATAGTATAAGGCCACTTCTTACATGGCCATCGAAAATTTCTGGGCAAGTGGATTTGGTTTTTGGCAAAAGAGAAAACTGGTAACTTTGATAACTAATGAGTAAGCTTGACCTTGAGATCGGATCACCCCGAAACCATCACCATTGGATCCGGCATGCATGATATACCGTTGGCAAAGTTTTCATGAACATCAAGGAAAAAGCCCTGAAGTGTCAAATAACTGAGAAATCTGCAAACTTTGTGTGGGGTTCCTTGGATTCGAAATTTAACATTTCATTCAATCTAAGACCCTCAATCATCGTGTATGGTTAAAGGGAGGTAATATACATCAAAATCGAAAACTAATAATTTTGATGCCCTAGGGGTACCCTTCCACTTGGGCATGTGCCTTGCAGACGAGTCAACACCATTAGGACACCCAGTGCAACTTTCTGGCCGGGTATGGTAATGATCCGGTCAAAACTCTAGGTGTAGACGTGGTTCAAATGTCAATATTGAATTGTAATTTTGATAACCAAAGTGTACCCTTCCACTTGGGCATGAGATTCAGGGGTGATGGAAACGTGAGAGGGTGTTACAGGGTATCTTCTAATATGGCCAGTGACCTTCTCTGATGAAGGAGACTTAATTTCTGTCAAAAAACGAAAACTGGTAATTTGGACGCCCATGCAGCTTCCACTTGGGCACCTACCCTGCAGATCAATCAGCCCCTCCAGGATTCTAATCGTAACATCCTGACCAGGAACGGTAGGGATCCAATCAAAACTATGTGTGTAATAGCAGTTCATAGATCAATATTGAAAATCCCCATACATCATATGTAACAAATGACACCGCTCAACCGACCGACAGACCAACCGACTGACCAACAGACTGACGGACCAACTGACCGAACGATCGACTGACCGACCGACTAACCGACCGACGGACCGAACGAACGAACGAACGTACAAGCTAACGTATGAACGAACGACTGACTGACTGACCTACCGATCGACGGACCGACCTACCGAACAACCGACCGACAGAACAAACGACCGCTGATAAACTGCCAAACAGCAGTACTAAATGCAGATTCAGGAACATCACAAAAGAACCCAATTATCCCATTTCAGTTCAACAGACGTAAAGTTGAATTAGCGAAAATCATGAAAAATGAATATTCAGAGTTGCAATCCATGCTATAAGAAATGATCAAAGCACGACCAGTAATCGCTTACAAAAGAAACCCAAACCTGAAAGATTTGCTAGTAAGATCAAAGTCAGACCTCGTAGTTCCTGATAACAATGACAAGGTTTAGTCCCTTCCTACCCCTTCTTAACTAAATTACACCAAAATCAATGGTGGACGAACTTGAAATCATATCCATAGGGCATCTTTATTTTTTATATTTAAAATTATTCCTAGTCATGTAGAATCATGTAGGATCAATTTCAGTATTCACCCGTTGCAGTGACATACTGTTTAATACATTTTACCCCAAACAATCGCTCAAACTAAATCCAAACTCGATCCCGATAGGACAAATTTTAGGTAAAGAAATATTGAAAAAACAACTTATGGCATTGCGTTTTACACTGTTAGGGCAGACAGACAGAGCAATTGTACGTCTAACGAACCAAATGACCATTTGATTAACCCCCCAACTGTATCACCATGGGAGTTCTACTGTATTGGAGAGCACTTGCCGAAGTAGCAACCAATTTTTCTTAAAGAACCACGCATCATTTGACCACAAATGTATGTCCTTTGAGAAATGACCTACATATGGGACAACACGATCACTAGTATGACTTAATGAGCTGGCCGTTTAAAACAAGTTTGACTGCATTGACAGTTGATTCACGCGTCTGGCAGACAAGCCACTTAACGACTGCAGTGAACTTGAATAGAGCGTTGGCAGCTACACGAAAAGAATATTTAATTTAATGTAAGAATAAAACCTAAATATTTTCGTTTAATTAACTTTACCCATTGTGTGTGTATTTACCGTATACAGGGACGGACAATGGCAGCGTTTATTATAGTGACAATGGGTGATTTCATCAGAATCAGATAAGCCGGGCACAGATCTTTACTGCCCCTGTCCGAAGAGCGCTGGATAGATAGATCAATATCAGCATAGCGTGGTTGTGAAATCCAATTTGGTGATACAGTAAAAGTGCATTTTTGTTTGGCGTCCTACAAAAGAACCATATGGGTGAGAGGGCAGCTAAAACAGGTCATTATCGGAATATTGATTTAGGTGTAGGGTTAGTGTGTGTGCGTGTGCGCGTGTGTGTGTGTGTGTGCGTGCGTGCGTGCGTGCGTGCGTGCGTGTGTTGTGCGTGCGTGCGTGCGTGCCTGCGTGCGTGCGTGTGTGTGTGTGTGTGTGTGTGTGTGTGAGTGTTGCGCACCCGAGGCGTCTTGGGACATGAGACAATACAGTCCGTAACACTGTTAACATTACAATACTGTGTAGGGATGAGTAAACGTATTTTATGGAGTCTAGGATTGGAAAATACACTTGTTAACGATTTAACTGAACAATAAACAGAAATAATGTAGTTACGTAGCTGTTTTATATATATATAGTACTGTGATCGTATACCATTTTATATTGGTTTGAGCAAAATTACAATACATTAAAATTGAAATTGAAATCGAATTTGAAATTGAAATTTGTAATGGTCAAGATTTGCTTAGGAAATCTAAATTCTTGCTCGGTGAAAGTCCATTTGCAGGCTAACAGCAGAATATTTCTGAATATTCTTAACTGTAATGACGGGTTCTGTTATCGAACCAGGCATTCGAATGATAAATTTCCAGAAATAATCTTCTCTTGGCCTACAAATAGACATTCATCGAGATCACTACATAATCAGGTTTTGGCAGACTTGACTATCGGATTTTGAAACTGTTACATTTACTAGAGTAAGCAGTTGCTACTACAGGTAGCACCGTCAAAATTATTGGACCGGTACGTACAGAGTATCATCTTAAAAACAAATATGTCCTTTTCTGTTTCAGTTGTTTTCCGTTGGCTTATTATTCTTAGTATGTGACGGTCATGTTGATATATCCCCTAAGGGGAGTAACAGGACACACCTTTGCACCTAGTTTCATATGGACTGTCCAGCCGCAGTGTGAATTCAGGCAGACTTGGCATATCGTCCCATATCAATACTTTTCGTTGACCATTTACATCATATCCTGGGGGTGCGGTCATTAAAACTGACCCGTCTTATCGACAAGGAGATCTGTTTCACTGTGACACGGTCAATGATATAATGGTGTGCTTAATACTGGCGACCTTGATTTATCACTGAGTTTAAAGTTAGTCATTAGAGCTAATGCACATGGAATTTTCAGGGCCGTAGCGTCGGGCTTGTGATATCAGTGCGGCTAGGAAGGGTTGGTCCCTAAATGTGTATGTGGGTGGGTGGGGAGGGTATGTGGGTGCGTAGTTGATCTTTTCATAGAAACGGGAAATCTAGCAATTAGATGTTGTGCGTCAACGTAATAGACATTATTCTTTCTTGGATATGCTATCTTCCTTCAAAGAATATTTAAATGAATTAAAATATGAGAGATCAGCAATACCCTGCCCTGCCCCCCCCCCCCCCCCCAGCCCACACACCCACCACACCCATTCACCACCACCACCACCACCACCACCCTAGCGCAGATTACTGGACTGCATCTACTCATCTTACAAGGGAATCATTATATGTAGGCGAGTTCCCACATGTACTTTTCAGGACAGAGGAAATGATATCCCAGCTGCAGATGGAAACGGACCGAAGACACAGAATCTATCACTCATGTAATATCGAACATTAAAATCACGGTTACGGTTTTCATTTCTTATACCGCGTTTACACCGGACGCGGTGATGACCGAGGTGGGGTTGATCGTCGTTTGTGGTGATGTGTGGGGATGGGGTAGGGCGGGGGGGGGGGTGTGTCACTTTAAGCATTGGTGGCATGAACTATTACCTGACGGATAGACCGCTCTTAGTGAAGCTTCCAATCAAATTAAGTTCAAAACATTCAACAGAATATTCTTACAGCAAGTCGTAATGGACATGATAGACACGCACTTTGATTGGCTTTCCTAAGTGAAGTGTTTTCGAGTGAGTAGGGATTAATTGGCCATCTATGGAGTGCCATAAACGGTCGGGTTCTGGTGGCCGTTTTTGTATAAACACGCCCAGCAGAACCCATCCCTATTTGGCACTCCATATATGCAAAGCCGCACACCATCGAAGTCATGTGACTTGTGAACTCTCAATCCAAAAGGGTGCCTATTGCATCCCTGCTGTTAATCGCAGTGATGACTAAGTCATGGGAAAGAGAGTTCTAATTATTGATTAAAAAAAATGGACACCGTGGTCTTATAATATTTTTTTCTAAGATATTATTCAATACACTCTAAAAATACCTATTTTCGTAGTTTCTGCTTCCTCTTCATCCGAATCTGTTAAATCCTGTGAGTCCGATGATATACCCGTAAAGTATATGTTTTGCTGCACCTACACAGTACCACTACCAATAGTAGAATAATTTTATGATCTATTAGTACTAGTCCTAATAGTAACAATAACCTACTATAAGTATAATGAAAACATACATTACTACTAGTATAGGGAGACGTTCAATCTAGCTCCCTCCCTCCCCTCTCTCACTCCCCCTTCCCCCCTCCCTCCCCTCTCTCCATCTCTCCCCTCCCTCTCCCCCCTCCCCTCTCTCTCTCTCCTTCTCTCTCCTTCTCTCTCTCTCTCTCTCTCTCTCTCTCTCTCTCTCTCTCTCTCTCTTTCTCTCTCTCTCTCTCTCTCTCTCTCTCTCTCTAACTCTCTCTCTCTCTCTCTCTCTCGCGCGCTCTCTCTCTCTCTCTCTCTCTCTCTCTCTCTCTCTCTCTCTCTCTCTCT
The DNA here is from genome assembly GCA_034401795.1 of Chaetoderma sp. LZ-2023a. NCBI lineage: Eukaryota > Metazoa > Mollusca > Caudofoveata > Chaetodermatida > Chaetodermatidae > Chaetoderma > Chaetoderma sp. LZ-2023a. The sequence goes on from CM067369.1 coordinate 195,996,794, forward strand.
CTCAGAATGAGCAGCTGAGCCAGTGCTCACTAATATTGTATTATCATCACCTGTTAATCAAAATACCCTATATCGATTGCCTCTGTACAGATGGATGCGCAATCCGATGTCCTGAGCAATAAATACAGAATTATTAATAAGGGCTGTGGCGATAGATACGCAAAAATTATAGATATACATGCCAATCAAAATATCGATTACCCCTGTAGCGATGGATGCACAATCTGATTGGTTGAGTGTTGGGGAACATAACTTAACGATTACCCCTGTGGTGATAGGTATGTATAAATTAACGATTACCCCTGTGACGATGGATGGACAATCTGATTGGATGAGTGATAGATGCACAATTATCGATAGGGCTGTACATAGCGATAGACGCGCGTAATTTGTGAGTACAACTGAAGCGACGAATATGCATAAATTATAGCGAGCTGTAGCCAATATTGATTATTGCCACAAGTGGTAGCTCTACTGTTAGCCGTCTGCTATGTCAATTATTGTAACAGTCAAAAGTGACTTACATTCTAATGGACAAAATGAATCAATACATAATCAATTATTGAATATTGGCACAAAGTGGTAGTGCCCCAGAAAACTATACAGGAAAGCTGTTGAATATCTTGAAACTAATTAGAGTAGGTAATGATGAGCCCAGACAAATTCGTTTCAAATTAGTTTCAAAATATCAAACAATATTTATTGAATAGCAAAGACATGTGTTGGACTATTACGCGTTTAAGACAGACTAAATCCTGTCATTGATGCTGTAATTGATTATGACATCACCCTACACGTCACGTACTTCATTATGGCGTCATATGATGGAGGGATAAACTGGAAAGGTAACTTATCACATCTGCTTTGAAATTATGAATTTAACGATACACTTGGACTATGCAGAATCTGATCATTGTAAGAATGCAAGAAAACATAATATTGATTATGCTTTATGGTTAAAGGAAACCATGTCAAATGGGATGAGAAACCCGAACTTCAGAAAGTGTTAACCCGATCGGCATCTCAACAGGTGAAAAACTATCCTGTACATATTTAGTACAAGCGAAGAAGCTTGGTTTGAAAGCAATAGAAGCTGTTGACAGTTGTTGCTTGGAAAAGAAGATTTTATGACTAAATGAAAAAGGCCAGCTAAACTAGCTCAGTGAAGTTAGCTGGATATTGGATATAGAATATTCAATTTCCTGTAGCTGGATATAGAATATTCAATTTTCTGTAGCGGGATAATGAATATTCAATTTCCTGTAGCAAGATATTGGATATTAAATTTCCTGTAGTGGGATATTAAATATTCAATTTCCTGTAGCGGGATATTGAATATTCAATTTCCTGTAGCGGGATATTGAATATTCAATTTCCTGTAGCGGGGTATTGAATGTTCTATTTCCTGTAGCAGGATATTGAATATTAAATTTCCTGTAGCAAGATATTCGATATTCAATTTCCTTTAGCGGGCTATTGAATATTCAATTTCATGTAGCGGGATATTGAATATTCAATTTTGTGTAGCATGATATTGAATATTCAATTTCCTGTGGCAAGATATTGGGTATTCAATTTCCTGTAGCGGGATATTGAATATTCAATATCCCGCTACATGAAATTGAATATTCAATATTAAATATCAAATATCCAGCTAACTTCACTGAGCTAGGCAAACCACTGTGTCATCTGAATGGTTTCGTATAAGTGGACAATCAGCACCTGTTTGACCAGTTGGAACAAAGGGTTGTGGTGCGAATAAGGTTCAAAATCAGACTTTCTTCCCAGCATCCAAGAAGAGGCTGATAATGTCTCTGCTCAAAAGAAAGAATTATCAATATTGTATTTGAGTATTGTATATGTCATTGATGCAATAGAGCTAACGAAAAACGCAAAAAATGGGCGCAACGCGATTTGGCCCACAATAGCAAAGATATTTTGAGAAAATACTGTCTGGCTATACATTCATCAACTTCGCAGGGGTCTGATCATGTGATATGTACTATAGGCTATGCAAAGAAGGTTAGAGACTTGAAAAAAACCTCCGTGGCAGCCGACCATGTACCCTCCTCCGACAATGGCTCAATTCCAAATCGGATTAAATTTCTTGCCAATGCACGAACCAAACACAATTTACTCAATTATCTAACGTGCTCGTGGTGCTATGCCGAATGACATTTCGCGTGGCCGGATCGCTTACACAATTAATACTGGAACAAGATGCCTGACTAATTCACCTTTTCAGAGTACCCACCCATCAAATGACGTCATAATGAACTACGTGATGTGTAGAATGACATAATGAATGACGTCATGAATGACGTCGATAAGTACGTCCCACAAACGCATATTTGAAGACGGTCTATGCGTTGTTGTACAAATTGTTTGCTTTTACTATTTAATAAAAATTCTGTTGAATATTTTGAAACTAATTTGACTTGGCGCTGTTGCTGCCATAGGCAGCAACAGCACCCAGTCAAATTAGTTACAAAATATTCAACAGCTTCCCTGTATAGTTTTCAGAAAATTGATAGTTATGGCATTCGGGGATCGATCAATCCCAGCACGGCGAGGTATGAGTGGAGCGTAGCTAGTGATGGGCGGGGCATAGCTGAAATGGAAAGGTCCATTGTGGAATTCAAACTGATAATGAATTAGCGTATTCATAAAGGTGTAGGCCTACATATCTAGCTATACTACCCCATATTTAGCTCCGCCTACATTGTACGTGAGTAGGAATGAACATTTCCAGTTTTAAAAATGCCCCGCCCATCACTATCTAAGCTCCACCCACACTTCGCCGTGTTGGGATTGATCGATCCCCGATTGTCCTGACTATCAATTTCCAGAAAACTATACAGGTAAGCTGTACAAATTTTGATACTAATTTCACTTGGTACTGAACAGCGGGCAGTCAAATTAATTTCAAAATATTCAACAGCATGTTTATTAAATGGTAAAGACATACAATTCGTACAACGTGTCGGACTATTAAGCGTTAAAGACAGACTGTATCGACTCATTCATGACATCATGATTATGACGTCATCCTACACGTCACGCGGTTGGTTATGACGCTATATGATGTCATATGACAAATAGATAAACTTTGAAAAGTCCATTCCCAGAATCAAGCTTTCAAGGTAATCTGCATCGTCCTATCGCACGGTCTCGTATCGAGTCCTCTAACGGCGAAACGATGTCAGTGGGTGTATGTTGGTATGTATGTATGATTACTGTATTCTGCGGCTGTAGTAGTGAAACCATCCTACAGCTGCAATCAGTCCTTATTTTCTTTTGCCCACTGTGTCTTGTCCTCAGCCGAAATCTTTGGCTTCCTGAGGCCCATTCTTGACTTGAGTGCTGCTTTCTTGAGGTCACCTCGTAGCACGCTTAGCAGATTTATGCAATGCCGTCCTCTCCTGGCTGTGTATTTGCTGGCTCCCAGTAGGGCGAATTCCAAGGCCATCTGTGCTGGTGTCCCTTCTGCATCCTTAGCACATGGCCAAACATGGACTTTTACAGACAGCGGCGATGTATTACACATCTTTTATAGTGCATCGTTGGAAATTATGCTGTCTGGCCATCGGTGTCCAGTGATGGTGCGTAGGTGTTTGCGGTGTAAGCATCGAGTTTGTCTAGAGCTGTTTTTGGAGCTGCCCAGCTGTTACAGTTATACAGCATCAATGAGACGCAGGCTGCATTGGAAAAACGTAGCCTCTTTATCAAGGGCATCTTTGATCTACGAATCCATACTTCCCAGAAGGACTGGAAAGCTATATTCCCCATGCCGCAGCGTGCAGAAATGTCATCAGTACTGCAAAGCAGTGAGCCCAGGATTGTACTTTTCCTCCATGGTTCGCCGACACGAAGTGGGTCGTCATTTTCTGTAGTTTCATGCTTTGTCGATAGGGATATGTGGGTGAACTCTGGTTTGGATTCATTCATAAAGCGATTCTCTCTTTTTAGTTTGCTTGCAGCTATTGGGAGAAGTTCGTCAATGGGTTTCTTTTCCTGGTCTATGAAGTCCATATCATCGGCATATTCCATCTCTAGCAGTATGTCCAGTATTGACACTGGAGGGATTTGGTCTTGTGGAACTTTCCCCCACAGATTCCAATGCAGCAGCAAGGTAGCAGTGAAAAGCACCGGAGATAGACCATCTCCCTGTGGGGAGCCGATTGATGTCTCAAACTCTACAGACATCACTGACTTGACTCGCACTCTCAGCTTAATTGGTGTCTGCAAGCATTAGTCTCACTAGTCGTAGCTCATCTTCATTGCAACTGTCCTGGCGTGGTACATCTAGGATCTTTGAGCGTTTAATTGTGTCGAAGGCTCGTGACATGTCAATTCCCATATTGTGGACGTCCCAGTGTTTGGACATGACTAGGGACACAAGCATACGTTGAGCCCATACAATGTCTGCGCAGCTGCGTCCACGTTTGAAGCCACTTTGACATAATCCGGTGAAGTAATCGATCTTGTCTCGGATGCGGCATAGAGTAACATTGGATAGGATTGTCCGTATGTTGTTGAGGAGCACAATGGGCCGCAGATTGACTGGGGCCCCAGGTGGCTTCTTGGGCTTGGGTAGTGCGATAGTGGTGCCTTGGCATACAGCGTCGATGGGAAGGTGATACATAAAAGCTGAATTGATTGGGTGCGTGATCGGTTTTGAGATAGTGTCACTTGGATATTTGAATAGTTCATTGCTCATGCCATCAGGTGCAGATGCGCGTCCATTTTTCAGGGCTTTAAGTGCCTTCTCAGCTTCTGCTGCTTTAATTGGTATTATTAATGGCCTGGGGTCTCCTGAGAACGGGTGCAATCGTTGTCAGTGAACTGTTCCTTGAACCATTCTCGGATCGCCTCGGCCTTTCCCTGGTCAGTCCCGATAAAGTGTCCTTCAGAGTTGTGTATGGTGAGCGTTGGTGTGTAGACAGTAACTCTTAGGGCTCAGGCTGCCGGAAACATTTTGTGACAGTCATCCGTGGCAGTGATTTCATCTGCTAGGGAGTCTGCCTGTTGAATAGCAAGATCTTTTATGCGTTCGCTAATGTGGCGCAGAATAATATTGCGCTCCCGGCGTAGTTTGGTGTGGTCTTCACTTTGGCCACTTTGATAGATGCGCAGCCATAACGCTTTCTGCTCTGCTGAGAGTTTTACTACTAGATGGTCGTCAGAACACATATGGTGCTGGTAGCGGATGATTCCATAGATTTCAGTATTTTGGTTAGGGCTTCGTTTGGATCGGAACTGGCATCGATGTTAGCTATCTGCTCCCATAGGGCTTTTTTGTATGCCATTTGAGTGTCAGTGTCGCTGATGAGCTTGAGTAGGTTTTAGGTGACTCTATCCGCTTGCCTGGTATGGTGTTTATATATTAGGTAAAGATCGTTCATCTGAAGGCATGTAATGACTAGCTTATGGTCAGAATTGAGGTCTGTGCCTCCATACGAACGAGCCTTCTTGAGTAAGGGTTTTGCTTCTGTCTCGCACAGTATGAAGTCTATTTGGTTGAAAACAGCCTTAGAACCCTTTAGGGCTTTGCGATCAGTAGAGTGTCCAGTCCATGTTGTCCGGTGACGGCATGGGTGTTTGAAAGCCGTATTTGTGACAAATAGACAATTGGAACTAAGGAATGCCACCAGTGAATCTCCATTGCTGTTGCGTGTGCCCTCTCCATAGGATCCCATGCATAAGCGAAGTCCTGAACCTTTGACCGCAATACCGAATTTGCCCAGCTTGGAGTTGAAATCTCCACACACGAACAGTTGCCATCTAGCTGGGATTGTAATCGCGGAGCTCAGTTCTGAATAGAAGGAATCTAGTATTGCTGGATTCTCTTTGGCTTTTTCGGTAGTTGGGCCGGGGCGCGTAGGTATAGCTAGGTCGATGAATGCAACGCGATCACTGACGTTTCCAAAACTAATGACATGATCCAAGATCCTTGGCCCAATTACGAAACCTAAGCCCCGGTATGTGGCCTGTTCTTTCTCCATGAGCACTAGTTATGGCATGTCTGTAGTTGCTGCTCTGAGTGCTTAGCTACTTTAGTCTCTTGAATGCATGCAATATCAATGTTATAGTGATCACAGTCTGCACCTAAGCTTTGCCTCTTTGATGTTGCACTCAGACCACGTACATTCCACGTAGCTATGGTAAGCTCCTGGGAAGATTGCGTCGTCCGAGGATGTCGAGCACAGTTTATTGTTTGAAGAAGGGTAGACATAATCAGAGTTGCCTCTGTATGCGGATGTCAGCCCGCATCCCTTGATGCGTGTATGTTAGTAGGATGGGTAATCTGTTGAAAAGCTTGAAAGTAATATGAAACACCACTGTTGCAATCCGGGCACTCTATCCTACATTGCCAAATTAGCCTCACCAGAATGATTATTCAATTGTACACTAATCAAAGACATGCAATTCAAACACTTTCGTCACGGACCTTTATCATGTTCATGACGGATTCATTATGATTGTAACATCCGAAAACACGTGACGTATTTGCTCATGACGTCAGCTACTTGAGCACATAATGACCGGCATACACATGAGTTTTGACATATCCAGGGTTAAACCCCATGGAAAATGTAGTTTTTCAAGATTCAGCAGGCAGACATTTAATGAAAAACGCTTAAGAAAAATAAAGGACTGAATTTAAGGGTATTTGTCATTGTCATTTTGTCCTGTGTGTTCGGAATACCTGAATCCATAACTGACGGCTATGGGGAATGGGGGAGACACGTACAACTCAAGGATCCGTTTCTAACTGTGCCAGTCCATTTATAACAAAGGTATGCCCACATCTTACGTATGTTTGGACTCGATCTGAAACATTGAAACATTAATTACCATAATATAAATTTTAAGTAGATAAATAGCGCATATTTTAGAATTCATTTAACTGGGAGCAACAGTTCCCAGTCAAATTAGTTTCAAAATATTCAAAAGAATATTTATTAATTGTAAATTGACCAAAGTCATACCACCCATACACTTTCCTGACAGACTTTTTTTACTTTGTTGACGGGCATAGGGACTATGTTATATTGCTTGTGACATCAGTTAAAGAGTGACGTGTTTTGATTCTGACGTCAGATACTTACGTGACAGATCTGTCTGTCACTCATTAAAGTCTGACGAATAAATCTGATTTAATAAGATGATTTGATTTACCCCGTCATACGATCTCTCTCTCTCTCTCTCTCTCTCTCTCTCTCCAACCTCCATCCATCCCTACCTCATACATCCACACACGCACCCAAGTAGGCCTACCGACACACGCACGCCCACGCGCCTGTACGCATGCACGCGCAAACGCGCACAAATACCCACACGCACATATGCACACAGTAAAAATAATATTGATGAATCATGCTGAGTGAGCAAAAATCCTAATCACATATGTATACAATTATAATCGAAATATAATTAATTCTTTAAATTCAAGCTGCGACAAACAGCTTCAACACTGGTCGTGAGAAATGGCCATTTCCAGTGATACATTTTCAAAAATAATATTCTCTTGGTCTGCAAATTGACATTTTCTATGAAAACATTTTCGTGAACAAATATGATGGTTCATGGGTACATACACATTTAGTTTCAGATTCTGACAAATTATAGTGACCAAGACTAGCAACGCATAGCGTAAGAAGTCAATCTTCCAAAATTCACCAAAGCCGGGTAGCTATGTATAAAACGTCTCAATCATTTTTAAACCAACATGATTAAGAACTGCTATTGCCTGGACCATCAATTGGTTTCACTTAGAGAGTTTTAGACTGTCCAGATGTAAGATATATTAACTATTATACAGGCTAATATAGGAAGCACATGGATATAAGATGAGCGAGAACATAAGCCTTATTACCCCGAGGCAAGGACTTTTTTCTGTAAATAAAATGCCCGTAATAATTGAAATATAATTGAGAAATTTTACTTCGCCTTGGGCATTTCATAAAGAATTTAATAAAACTTCATTTTGAAAGCGCATGAAGCGCATTACAAAATGTCTATTACCAACAATATGTTGACAAATAAATCATATGTGCGCATATTGAAGATGGTTTTAAATAACTGCCGTGGAACGGCTTTTCCATAAATGGATTATTAATGTGGTTGCGCTTGAAAAGAGAAAATGTATCTGACAAAGTTATTGTAGAAGCTTACCGCAGAGATATGATACGTGTAGCAAGTTGAACGCTTGAATTGCGGTGCACGTAGGGCAATGATCTAAGTAACAGTCCTTTTCAATCAAGTAGCGGACCATCAACGAGAAAGCAAGGATAACAGCATCGTTATATGCAATGCAGGACAATTATAGTAGTTAACTCAATAACAAAATCGTCGTCGTCGTCGTCGTTGGCGGCGGCGGCGTCATTGTTATCAGCATCAGCGGTAGAGTCACAAGCGACAGTAGTAGCACACCAAGACCAGCATCTATAGATGATAAAGCTTAATGACTATTATCATCATGTATATCACGGCCGCCTATATCGCTGTCATTAGCGTGTTAACACCACCGCCACCACTAGTAGTAATTATTGCAGCAGCGGTGGCGGCGGCGGCGGCAGCAGCAGCAGAAGCAGAAACAGCGGCAGCGGCAGCGGCAGCAGCGGCAGCAGCAGCAGCAGCAGCAGAAGCAGCAGCGGAAGCAGCAGCAGCAGCAGAAGCAGAAGCAGAAGCAGAAGCAGCAGCGGAAGCAGCAGCAGCAGCATTAGAAGCAGAAGAAGCAGCAGAATCATCATCATCATCATCAGCAGCAGCAGCAGCACAAACAGAAGCAGCAGCAGCAGAATCAGCAGTAGCAGCAGCAGCAGCAGAAGCAGAAGCAGCAGAAGCAGCAGCATTAGAAGCAGAAGAAGCAGCAGAATCATCATCATCATCAGCAGCAGCAGCAGCAGCAGCAGCAGCAGCAGCAGCACAAACAGAAGCAGCAGCAGCAGCAGCAGCGGGAGCAGCAGAAGCAGCAGCATTAGAAGCAGAAGCAGCAGCACTAGAAGCAGAAGCAGCAGAGGCAGAAGCAGCAGAGGCAGAAGCAGCAGCGGGAGCAGCAGAAGCAGCAGCATTAGAGGCATAAGCAGCAGCAGCACCAGCAACAGCAGCAGCAGCAGCAGCAGCAGAAGCAGAAGCAGAAGCAGAAGCAGAAGCAGCAGAAGCAGCAACATTAGAAGCAGAAGCAGCAGCAGCAACAGCAGCAGAAGCAGCAGAAGCAGAAGCAGAAGCAGAAGCAGCAGCAGCAGCAGCAGCAGAAGCAGCAGCAGCTCGTAAGGGCAGCGGCATTTTCACTTTATCGTTTATAGACTGGCTATCATGGTTTATAACTGCGGCCCAAGGGAACAGACTCTATGTATTATACATTCATATAGTCTATAGGAGTGGTCTCCCTTGGCATTCAAATTTTTAAAAAGTAGTTATTGTGAGACGTGAGCATTGTGTAGTTGAAGGACGATCACAGTACGTTTGATATTACATTCTGCTGCATGTGATAGAATATTTTGGGAGGGTGTTTTGCACCCTAGGTGGGTGTGTGATGTACCTCTGCCAAGTGTAATAGCTCTATATATCAGATCAATTCTAAGCTGCAGTTCTGTAATTTTGTCATTGGAAAATGTTCAAGATAGACTATTTTTAGAAAATTCATCACTGGGATGACCAGTCATTCCAGTGGTAAATTATCAAAAATAGTGGTCTCTTGGTATCCCAATGGGCATTTAAATAGGTGGTTAATCTACTGTGGGCGGTAATGCATGGTTGTATTGTGCGAGGGCGCTCGTCATCCCTAGGGAAGCTCTTGTTCTGGTGGCGAGATTTGACATTCCTTTCTATTATATGAAACAGTTCTTCACAAGAAATACAAATTCAAACATGGCAACCTTCTTCCGACTAAAGTAGTCATCATTGACCATAGCCAAAATGGTTACTTATCACAGGTGGCCATGTGTAGTTGCAAAGGTGTGTTAATAAATGAAACTCTTGACCATGGATAATTTGAGAATGGTTTAAAGCTGCATTGGACACAGGATGCATCAAACGTTGTATGCATTTCAAATGTGGTGGTAGGAAAGTGTCTGCCATATACAGTAGTTAAGAATGTGTCCGCACTAAGATGTTATTACACTGCGTTTATGCATATGCATGCATACCACCTAGTGTACTATCGACGTCGTGCAACCATTGATATAATAAGAACCTATCTAAATTGTCTTATTGACTGAGCGAAACTATTGCCACGCTTTAATGTGCGAAATAAGATACCCAATCAGGCAAATTATCATCAACTGACAAATCATGTGTGTTCATCTGTTCATGATTACCAGATAACTAAAAATCAATTCCATAGGATAGGCAATATTTAACTATTTGGAGTTGATGTATATTTAAGTATGTGATTGGACACATGCCCTTGAACTAGTACATTTTAAATGACACCACTATGTGACCACTATGTGACGGGGTGACGAGGTGGCGCCACCTCATACAGCGATGCTGTTGATGTGATGAATAGACACTGTTATTCATGTTTCACTCAATGGACCTTTTTATTTTTATCCATCCATCATTTGACGCGATATAACGTCATAATCTACTACGTGATGTGTCAGATGACGTCATTATAATGACGTCACGAATGGCTCGATATAGTGCGTCATTTAATGCTTAATAGTCCGACACGTTGTACGAATCGTATGTCATTACCATTCAATAAACATTCTGTTGAATACTTTGCATTGCCTGATTGTTTAGAAAATAGTTCCTTTATCAATTTGTGTGATTCTTTATACTTTTGGAGGGTAAATTGAGGCTAAGCCTTTCATGCCTAAGCTGGCAGAACCTGGAGAAACTGAGCTTTGCATTGGTCTTGAGACCGAAGATCTTTTTTAATAAATTTGTCACTAGCATGACTGGCTCATTAACAGAACCAGTCATTCTAGTTGTAAATTTCCCCCAAAAAATCCTGGTCTGCAAATGGACATTTGTTATGAGATATATGTTGTCACACAGGGGGAGAAATATGATACCTTTACGCCGGTCTCCTCCGTTGGGAAACTAAGTCATCAAGGATTGCGGGCTGACATCCGCATACAGAGGCAACTCTGATTATGTCTTCCCTTCTTCAAACAAGAAACTGTGCTCGACATCCTTGGACGGCGCAATCTTCCCATGAGCTTACCATAGCTACGTGGAATGTACGTGGTCTGAGTGCAACATCAAAGACGCAAACGTTAGGCGCAGACTGTGAACACTATAACATCGGTGATGTGGTTTCGCGTAAGTATAGCCAGGTCGATGAATGCAACGCGATCACTGACGTATCCAAAACTAATGACATGATCCAAGACCCTTTGACCAGGGAAAAGCCGAGGCGATCCGAGAATGGTTCAAGGAAAAGTTCACTGAAAACGATGGCGAGCCCTTGCACCCGTTCTCAGGAGACCCCAGGCAGTTACTAACACCAAATAAAACTGCAGAAGTTGAGAAGACACTTAGAGCCCTGAAAATGGACGTGCATCTGGACCTGATGGCATGAGCAATGATCTATTCAAATATGCAAGTGACATCATCTCAAAACCGATCACGCGCATAATCAATTCAGCTTTTATGCACCACCTTCTCATCGACGCTGTGGTACAAGGCATCATTATCGCGCTACACAAGCCCAAGAAGCCACCTGCCACCCACCCCAGCCAATCTGCTGCGCATTGTGCTCCTTAACAGCATACGGAAAATCTTATCCAGTGTTACTCTATGCCGCATCCGAGACAAGATCGACGACTTCACCAGAATATGTCAAAGTGGCTTCAAACGTGTACGCAGCTGCGCAGACATTGTATGGACTCAACGCATGCTTGTGTCGGTAGTCATGTCCAAACACTGGGCTTTCTACAAAATGGGCATTGACATGTTACGAGCCTTCGACACATGTTCTGCGCCAGGCCAGTTGCAATGAAGATGAGCTACGACTAGTGAGACTACTGCTTGCAGACACCAAGCTGAGAGTACGAATCAAATCAGTGAAGTCTGTAGTGTTTGAGACATCAATCGGCTCCCCACTGGGAGATGGTCTCTTCACCTGTTACCTGGCTACTGCATTGAAATCCCTGCGGGAAAACTCCACAAGACCAACCCTCATCAACCCCCCTCCCGGTGTCAATAATTGGCATGCCGCTAGCGATGGAATATGCCGACGATGTGGACTTTATAGATGAGGAAAAGAAACCCCTTGACGAACTTCTCCCAATAACTGCAAGCAAACTAAAAATTGAGAATCTCTTTATGAATGAAACCAAAACAGAGTTCACCCACATATACATATCTACAAAGCATGAAACTAAAGAAAATAACGATCCACCCCGTGGCGGCGAACCATGGAGGAAAAGGAAAATCCTAGGCTCACTGCTCTGCAGTACTGCTGACATTGCTGCACGCTGCACCATGGGGAACATAGCCTTCCAGTCCTTCTGGAAGCTATGGATTCGTGGATCAAAGATGCCCTTGATAAAAAGACCACGTTTATAAAATGCAACCTGCGTATCCTTGATGGTGTATAACTGTAACAGCTGAGCAGCTCCAAAGGCAGCTCTAGACAAACTTGATGCCTGCCACCGCAAACATCTACGCACCATTACTGGACACCGATGGCCAGAGAACAAACTTTCCAACGATGCACTATACACAATGTGTAATACGCCGCCGCTGTCTGTAAAGGTCGCCCAGCAAAGATGGTCCATGTTTGGCCATGTGCTAAGGATGCCAGAAGACACACCAGCACAGAGAGCCTTGGAATTCGCCTTAGTCGGAGCCAGCCAATACAGAGCCAGGAGAGGACGTCATTGCATAAATCTGCTAAACGTGCTACGAGGTGACCTCAAGAAAGCAGGATTAGGTACACTCAAGTCAAGAATGGCCATGAGGAAGCTAAGGATTAGGGCTGAGGACAAGCCACATAAGGCAAAAGCGAAAAAGGACTGATTGCAGCTGTAGGATGTTTCTACAACTACAGCCGCAGATTACAGTAATCATACATACATATTTGACAAAATTCTTGTCTCAAGATCCGAGCCATTAAGAAATATATATATAGAAAGCCATAGCGTGATGTTATAATATTCAATATTTTATGGACAGAGAAATAGAGGCTATACACCATAGCTTTCTCTAGGTGTGTTATTTGTCAGAATCTGTTTTTAAAACAAAACACTTCAACATAATCTCGAACTACAGACACTCTAGTGGAGTAACGGTGATATTAGTTTGCTAGCGTTGTTGACCTAGCAACAGAGGGATGTGTAATTCTAGTCAAATCAATTGATGTACCTGTCATCTTCATCAAATACTGGAGAGCTGCGGCCGCTAATCATGTCGAGATGCATCATGCCCCTATATATTGTAATGCCGATTTTCTGCTTCCACTATCAATGTGTGTAGGGATTAGGCAAATATTGGTTAAAGTGATCCTGAAGCATTAAGATTAGAACATATTTAGAAAAATTCATTGACGATCATCTTCTTCTGAGCCGCCATTTTACTTTGATATTTGTAGGTGCCATTATTTGGGATTCTATTGTTCTCGCTTCTGCCAATTGCTCAATATAAAACCATTCCCGTAACGTTAATGCTAGTCATTGCACTGTTGGTCTCCGAGGTGAGCGGATCTATCTAGTATAGTTGTTCGATTCTAATTGTATATTTTCTATGGTAGATGTGAAACGTGCTACGTTAGATATCTTTATAGCAAGTTGACTGATAATAATTTCTGGCGATAGTAGCAACAACTTACCTCAAATTAGTTGCGAAGAAATTAGCAGAACATACTAGTTAACGTTTTGAAAACGGTTTGACTGAAAATCGTTGCTGCTTTCAACCAACTTGTTCTCAAAATAATCAGCACGATTTTCAATGTAGTAACGCACTATGAAGATATTTCTAGCAATTTGATTGACAGTCGTTACTGTATAAGGCAGCAACAACGTTATCAAATTCTTCTCAGAATAATTAGTGTCGAGCTATCAATATCGTTAGCTAATACATGTTTGTGCAATTAGCTAGACCTGTGTCATAAACGCAATAGAGATTCACAGTGAAATATGCATAGATGAGTAGGTCAGCAAAGGACCTGCATGAAATGACATGGGGTGACACGCTTACCTGCTGACCATGTTTCACGTCTGATCTTGACAAGGTATACGACACAGGCCTACCGATAGTAACCACATTGAAAACCTGGCAATCATTATTCTGGGAATTTGATATGGTTGTTGCGGATATAGTCAGCAACGACTGCCAATTAAAGTGGTCGAAATATCGTCAGAATATGTTATTACATTGATAGTCCTACTGATTATTTTGAAAACAATTCTGGTTGGAAGTTGTTGCAGCAACGGCTTTCAGTCAAATCTTTTACAAAATATTAAATAGTAGAACCTTCATTTTCTGGTGATTATTTTTGCAAATGATTTGAAGGAAAGCAGTTGCTGTTATCGGCAGCAACAATTATCAGTCAAATTGCTATAAGAAAGATATCTAGTGTAGCACGTTTCACGTTTACAATAGGAACCTCTAGAATCGAACTACTTTACGCTTACTACACGCTATATTGGTAGGGCAGCTCATCTCGAAGGCCAATAAATACAATTAGCTTTTCGACAATGGTTTTATACTGCACTTGGTCCGCCAGCGAGAACAATAAAATCCGAAACATTGGCGGCTACAAAAATCAAAGTAAAATTGCGGCTCGGAAGAAGACGATCGTCACTGAAATTCTCAAATATTTTCTAAATGTTATTGCTTCAGGATAACTTTAAGAATAGAGAAAGAGAGTTGAAACTTGCTGTGCTTGCACGCGTTTAACACTGCTATAGGCCTACGTCTTATCTGATGCACACTCACTTTTCACACTACCGGTATCTCTCCTTATTTGCTGTAATTGAGCAAATATTACCATTCATAGGTTACAATTCACCTTTCCAGAGTACCCACCCATCATATGACGTCATAATGAACTGCGTGCTGTGTACAAAGACATCATAATGAATGACGTCGATAAGTACGTCACGAATGCATATTTGATGACGGTCTATGGGCTGTTGTACAAATTGTTTGCTTTTACTATTTAATAAATATTCTGTTGAATATTTTGAAACTAATTTGACTGGGCGTTGTTGCTGCCTATGGCAGCAACAGCACCCAGTCTAATTAGTTACAAAATATTAAATAGCTTCCCTGTATAGTTTTCAGGAAATTGATAGCTAGGGCATTAGGGGATCGATCAATCCAAACACGGCGAGGTGTGGGTGGAGCTTAGCTAGTGATGGGCGGGGCATAGCTAAAAATGGAAAGGTCCATTGGACACGTTTCATCACTTCTAGCTCACAGTTGAGAAGATTTCATCACTCATAAATCACAACTGAGCAAATTTCTTAACTAATATGTAACAATTAAGCAAATTTCATCACTCATATAGCAGACGTTAACAAATATTATCACTCATAAGTCAGAATTAAGCAAATACCATCATTCAAAAGTCACAATTAAGCACATATTATCATTCACAAGTCACAACTGATCAAATATTTATCTTTTATATCACTACGCTATGTTATTATCACACTGTGAACTATTTACATATTTTTGACCATAAATATAGCATCATATTAAGGAAAGTATCATACGAATTTTCAATATTGGTTTTCTACATAATGCACTTTTTTCTGTAACACACTAAATTGGCTTTATTTGGGCAGTTATAGCATATTTGTGATCCAAGCGTCAGGGTATTTTTAACCATGCATTCTCTCAACACGCTTACACTTGTAAGTTTATGTAGCTTTGATTTGAATAGTACATTTCCAGTATTTTTTAAAGCATATATATTTGTTTGAGAAGACTTTGGGTGGGTTTTCATCTTACAACCCCATGACTGTCACTTGCACTTTTAAATGACACAACGCCGCCGTTTAATGGACATTTCCAGAGTAATGACGTCATATGACGTCAAAAACAGCTAAGTGACGCTTAGGATGACGTCATACGCATTACGTCATAAATGATTATATATTGCCCGTCTTTAACACTTAATACTTCGACACGTTGTAAGAACTGTATGTCTCTACTATTTAATAAACATGCTGTTTGCAAATTTTGAAACAACAGCACCCAGTCAAATTAGTTTCAAAATATTCAGCAGCTTACCTGTATACCTTTCTGGGAATTGATAGTCAGAGGGTTCAGAGATCGCTCGATCCCAACATGGCTAAAAATGGATAGGTCCATTGGTGTCTAATATAATCAAAATTAATGTTGGCTGCCACCCACACGTTCCAGCGAATTAATGCAATCTATTATTATTATTATTATTATTATTATTATTATTATTATTATTATTATTATTATTATTATTATTAATTTCTCCGTTTACACTCTCAGCATCATTCAAGCGTGTTGTATCTCCTCAAATGTCATTTAAATGTCACAAACGACTAATAAGGGAAAGAATAACACGCTGGGTCCAGAAGTTGGCTTTATACGATGGGAAAGATCAGGATAGCTCAAGAACATTGTATGTGTGATTACTGTATTCTGCAGATGTAGTAGAAGAAACATCCTACAGCTGCAAACAGCCTTTCGCTTTTGACCACTGTATCGTGTCCTCATCCAAACTCTTTAACCCGCTCATGCCCATTCTTGATCTAAGTGTAGCGAGTCCTGTTTTCCTGAGGTCACCTCACAGCACACTTTCCAGATTTATGCAATGACGTCCTCTCCTGGCTTTATATTTTCTTGCTCCGAGTAGTACGAATTCCAAGGCTCTCGGGGCTAGTGTGTCTTCTGGCAGCCTTATCACATGACCAAACATGGACCATCTTTGCTGGGCGACCTTTACAAACAGCGGCGATGGAGTACACATTTTGTATAGTGAATCGTTGTCAATTATGCTGTCTGACTATCTGAGTCCTGTTGCTGGTGCGGGGCTGTTTGCCTTGGCAGGCATATCGTTTGTCTAGAGCTGTCTTTGGAATTGGCCAGCTGTTGCAGCTATACATCATCAAGGATATGCAGGTTGTGTTGCATAAACGTAGTCTTCTTATCAAGGGCATCTTTTATCTACGAATCCATAGCTTCTAGAGGGACTGGGAAGCTATGTTTGTTCCGCAATAAAAACGAGCTGGTCATATCACACTTTTATCTGCAAGCAACTGCTTTTAAAACAAAACACTTCAAGATAATCTCGAACTACAAACGGATTGTATCCATACTATTGGAGTGACGGTGATATCAATTTGCTAGCCTTGTTGGACTAGCAACAGAGGGATGTGTAATTCTATTCAGATTAATTGATATACCTGTCATCTTCATCAAATACATGAGAGATGCAATATTGGTCTAGATATTGTAGTGGCGATTTGCTTCTTCAATATGTGTGGGGATCCAGCACATATGTGTTAAAGATTTTTTTCTTTATATGGATTTTTCACAAATCCGGTTACTAACTAGCTGGGCTAGCATACATTTAACCCATCTTGTGTCAACTTAACCCTTTAATGGTCAAACTGACCAGAACAACTGTGCAGTGGTTTTCAAACATCGCTATTTGAAAGGCCTAGAAAAGAGTATTTTTGAATATTTACCACTTGAATGACTGGCACAATCTTTGCTATTACGCCTTTAATGGTCAAGCCGGCGAAAAAAAAATCAGAGGTAAATTTACAAAACTATTCTTCTAGAATTAAAATATCTTGAAAAAATATTATCAGTCAAAATGTTTAATTGATATATCAAGTAGTATTTTGAGCACTTTGAGGCGCTGTTACCACAAGAGGGTTAACACTGATACACAGAATACAGGAAATGTGCATGAAAAGTGTTATCTAGCAAGTAGATTGTTAAATGTAGATATGTGTGAACTTGTCTCTGTAAGTTAAAGGTAAACACACTTTATCTTATACTAACCGTTCAGGTGGCAAACTTTGCCACCCATAATCCAACTTCCAGTCAAATCAGTTTCAAAATTTTCACTAAGGAGATTATTACAAAATAAAGAATGTAGTACATTGGCACTTAAATGATATCACTACGCTTTCGGCTGATGAGAGAAATGGTGGCGATAATTGTTCAACCGTTACCCAATATTACCTATCAGATAATGGTGATACAGATAAGGAAATGCGACAAGATTTGAATGACATGGCATCTATAAACCATAATCTATCAGGACAATACACCATTTGAGAAGAGAAAAGTATCTCGTTAACGCTTCTTGCGATCAAAGTTTTAAGTTGACACAAAAGAGGTTAAATTTGCCAGTAGCCTAATGAACAATTCAAATTTATAAAATATTTTGTCACGTGTAGCGTTGTTCTGTTCGGATGTCGAAGTTCGATATAATCATATAATCATATTACTGCTTTGCTTACGTCCTTTGGATGAGTACACATTATCAGTGATTTATCTGAGTAATATTCTCTATGTACTAAAGATGAGTTAACCCAATCTTCTGGATAATTTCAGATTTCTCTCGTTTGTTGCAGCATCCTTTAATTGTGGTTCTATGGTTTGTGGAACTGTTGCCAGGTGGCTGCCAGCCCGCACCTGTCCCAGTCCGAGGGGACCGGGTTGTCGGTTGCCACATAAGCTGTCCTCTCCTTTGAGTCCCTCGAGCACCCGGCCAGGACACCAGCCTGGCATGGCCAGTCCACCGAAGCAGAGGCTGTCCGCGCTGATGAGTCCCCCGTAGCGACTCTCGGGTCTCTAGGCTTGCCACGCCTTCCCCTGGATGCGCGGTTGAGGGGCCGCCAACAAACTTTTGCTGGCTTTCGTCGCGGCGTTTACAGAGGCAGTAGTAGATTCATGTGGCGTTAGCATTGGTTGTGATTTAGGTGGCGGTAGCTTCTGTGGTGGTGGTCTTGGCGGTGGCCCTGTCAGCAATGAGGGAGGCAGATCATCCTGGCACACGCGGTCGAAAGGGTGTCCCCATGCAGGCCGATGAGTGGTTCCTTCTGAGAAGAGGGATCTAGTCGGGATAGTCCTGCGGGGAACGGGATGTGTGTGCGGGACGTGCATGCGAGACGGGAGGAGAGGGCCGCAGGTGGCTCTCTTCACCGCACGTGGTTTTCTATCTTTCCTGCCTGCATTCGAGCCAAGCTCTTTTTAAGCGTCTCTCCCTCTCTCTCTCTCTCTCTCTCTCTCTCTCTCTCTCTCTCTCTCTCTCTCTCTCTCTCTCTTTCTTAGCCCCCCCCCCCCTCTCTCTCTCTCTCTCTCTCTCTCTCTCTCTCTCTCTCTCGGGAGCTAGTCTGTCGCGGTGACTTAATCCTGGACGGCCAGAGATAACGAAAGACAGATGGGCAGAACTGGTTATGGTGGATGAATGTTCGAGTAAATCCACGCCGAGAAGCGGAACAGGATGATACGAAGCATCACAAATGGATCTCCATTGGAGGTTAATACCGAGCTAAAAGTCCCTGAGATCCTTTGCGGCAAATGCTTTTCGACAATGTTACAGTATGGGAAGCGTCGTCAGGTTCAGCTGCAGTAGAATCTGTGTCGACTTCTCTTTCGTGTCTGGAGATGGCACACACATTCTGTACATGAAGAATCTTGAGTAGCACGAAACATTTTAGGATGTTAATTAGCGGCCTTTAAAGAAGGAAGTTTTCACACTGTGGACTCCGTAAATGATGTCCTTCTCCGAGAGGATTGTCTCAGAAATTCCATGGTGATTTCTCTGTCAGATATTAGAGCAGAGAAGCGGAACAAGTCCCGCCAACTGGGGTTCTTGGTGACCATCACCACGAATACCTAGACAGGTTTCACGTAAGGTTGTATCGCAGAGCGAGCAGCTTTTATACTCTCTGCTCTGCATCTCATTATCTTTTGCCGAATGGCTGGCTTCTTACGATATCTCCACACAATCGGCCATCATCTATACAGAGGCGGCAACCTCAGCATCATCCAGCAGGAGTCAGCCGTTCAATGGCGAGGTCGTGTGCTTTGCTATGTTTTTCCGAGTATCTCGCAAGAATTCATGAATTCGGGGGTCGCTTTTATTTTGATTAGACTCGTTGTTGCGAAGATGGGGAATCCTCAGGCTCACTAATGGTAACAAACACTCCCTGGAGCCTTCGTGATTATGGCCATATTCTGAGGAAGAAGTTGTGCAACCTAAAAGTCTCGACTAACCCATCGACATCACGCGAAAGAGGCCATGTCCTACGTTATGAAAGAAACCCTGTCCAAAGGGGAGGGTTGGGTGGGGGGTGTCTCCCAGTGACCCGGCGCATTCGCAAAGGGGGCAAATCGTGTCTTAGACATTCTTGCCTCTGTGCATGCATCGAGTATAGCCATCCATAGGGGCAGTCGTGGCATAGCCCGGGGTGGCGTTTTATTGATTCCTGGTTGACTAGTTCTTCCCGTTACCCGACCAGAGCAACTTATGTTACATAATGAGCCAC
Source organism: Chaetoderma sp. LZ-2023a (assembly GCA_034401795.1). Classification (NCBI taxonomy): domain Eukaryota; kingdom Metazoa; phylum Mollusca; class Caudofoveata; order Chaetodermatida; family Chaetodermatidae; genus Chaetoderma; species Chaetoderma sp. LZ-2023a. The sequence goes on from CM067369.1 coordinate 196,017,250, forward strand.
TGGAGCTACATCAATATTTCACCTGATGTGTAATTCACCTTTAAGTCTGTCTAGACATATGCAAACCTCTTCATATTCGTCAAGTCGATCCGATGAATAAAATAGATTGTAGCGAAAATAATTTATCCTCTTAACATTGAGCTTATCCCATGGCGGCTATTCATCGTCCGTTCGTTGACAGTCATCCAACCGTCCATCTACCGTCCGTCCGTCCATTAAATTGGTTCTGTAAGCATCCTATGCTGGTACCCTTCAGACACTTTTTCAGAATTTTGATTGGTCAATTCTTTTGGATGAAAATCTTAGATTTTATGAAAAATTTACCAGAAATCAGCAAAATGCTACTCCTCCATAGCTACTTGACATATTTCAAACAAATTTGACTAGACTGATTCTATGGTGGTAGGTTCTAGAACATCTACTCAGAATTTTCATTAAACAATATATTTTGGATGAAAATCTTAGATTTTATGAAAAATGTACCGGAAATGGTAAAAATGCTACTCCTCCTAGCTGCTTGACATATTTCAACCAAATTTGGCTATATGGATTATATGGTGGTATGCTCTAGAACTTCTATTCAGAATTTTGATTGAACAATTTTTTGGGTGAACACCTGAGATTTATGAAAAAAGCTACTGGAAATGGTGAAAATGCCACTCCTCCTTAGCCGCTTGACATATTTAAACCAAATTTGACTAAATGGACTCTAAGGTGGTAGGCTATAGAGCTTATATTCAGAATGTTGAATGATCAATTTTTCGTGTGAAAATCTGAGATTTTATGAAAGATTTACCAGAAATTTTTAAAACACTACTTCTCCTTAGTTGCTTGACATATTGCAACGAAATTTGGCTAGCGTGACCCTATCATCGTAGAATCCAGAACAGCTATTCAGAATTTTGATTGATAACTTTCTGGTTGAAAATCTGAGATTTTATGAAAAACATAAAAAGAAATTGTCAAAACGCTACTTCTCCTTAGCTGCTTGATATATGTCATCCAAATTTGATTATATGGATTCTATGGTGGTATGCTCTAGGACTCTATTCAGAATTTTGATAGATCAATTCTTTGGTTGAAAATCTTAGATTTTATGAAAATTTACCGGAAATCGTCAAAAGGTTTTTTGGAAATCAGTTAAAAGCTACTCCTCATTATGTGTTTGGCCGTTTTCAATCAAACTCAGCTGGAAAAACCCTAGGTTGGTAGGCTTCAGAACTTGTGTAGAGAATTCTGATTTGTCACTTTTTTCCAGCGACTATTTGGATTTTTTTTATTACAATGTCTCTGTTTACATTTGCACATTAAATGTAGTTTTCAGTAAGGAATCGGTGGACTATCACCAGATATCCAGAACATTTTGTTCATAGTTAGTAATAGTTATGAGCAAAAACTGATTTCATATAAGAACCCGATTTAATGACGATATAAGATGGATGCATTATGTGTGCTCATATACGAAATGACCAGAATCAGTAGATTACGTCATGCTGAGACATTCATACTAATAATTTATTATTTAGGAGGGAAACAATATTTACTGGTGCTGGTAAGTTAGGTAAATTACTATTTTTGTAGAATCACGTTGATAGTATTCTCAACACCACCGGTTTAACGACCATAGGTGGATGACATTGCAATCACATGTGATTAGATTAAACATTGATGAAGCTAGATACAAGGACATATTAAATGTCAGCTATCTCAGACTAGACTTTGTATCTAAATAGATCTTAACATTCTCGCCGTACTGTGATAATAATGCGCATATTTGTATGTGGTATGCAACAATATGATAACCATCGTAATGCCATATGATTACATGTTGCTATCTTTGTGAACATTATTTTGAAAATGATTATTCTGTGAATGACCTGATATATAACATAGATGGAGAGAAGAATGAGTGAATACCCAAGCGACACTAATTGATACTTTATGTTATGTATGATTATTACATATTTGACTTTGTGAGTGGATTTGTAAAACTGTAGTGTTGCTGTTGGGAGGATATTACATTGGTTTTAACAATATGGGTCAGATGCGACCTAAAATTGTGAATTATACTGTATTATCTTATTTAATAGACTCGCCTCGTTAGATGTTATTCCAAAATGTTGCTCTCACGATCCCACAGTACAAACACTAGCAGCACGCATGCATGCATACAATGAGAAGGGGAAGAGGACAAGTATCACATAGTGCCTCATCTAACTCGCTAAAAGTTACTTCAGTAACTGGGATACTTGAGTAACGATTTTCCTTGAGTAAAGAAAGGTACAAAACATTACAATATTCAAGATATTTGAGCGATGATGATATGCAAAGTCTACAGGGGATACATTCTGGAAGAGCCTGTACAGCGTCTACAGGAAGACAAAGACCTGTCAAGAATGTTCATTCCACGAAAGGCCAAACGACCTCCGACCGGTAGCGACAGTCACAACAGTAATTATCCAACCTAATTAATATTCAATGTAGCCAGGCTGAGGAGAAGCAATTTAGAACGTCTATCTAAGGAGCTTTACACAGTGATATTAGCCTAGTATAATACAATTTGTTGGTACATGACATTGGCCTAATATAAAATTCAGGGAGTAATAACTTTGAAATTCCAGTGGATAAATTTGGATATAAGAAACATTTCTAGCGGGTTCATTTGTTGGAACCTCGTCGGTTAGAGTCAGGTTAAGGTATAGACTCGAGGAGACGTCAGAACAATCTATCTGTTGAACAGGCCATCTAATTTTGGAGAGTACAATGTATCTCCAAATGGTGCATAGGAACAATTAATTGACACCACATATATAAAGAATATGACCATTCTTGATAATCACCACCAGTAAACTCTACGCTAGTGGCGAAAAGAAGGGGAATATGTGTTCAGAGATGACGATAAGTAATTCAAACATAAATGTTAACTATTTCTGAAAAAGTAGAATGTTAAACATATTATTACCCTAAAATATTACATTTGAAAAACAATGTTAACCTCCGTAGTGGTGTTTGGGGAGCTGCTTAATAATGTTGCTGACTATTTTCATAGCATATAAAAATGCCCTAGCTACATACTATTATATCGTAATTATAGATGGTTAAAAGCTTGCATTTGGCGTGGGAATAATAACCCTATTATAATAATCCTATTAAATCATATTAAAAACATGTGGACGCTTGGCCCCAGAATATTGTTCAGTCACATAAATGTTCCCAGAAGGTAGTCCATTTATGACGTTATAAAACGGGACACAATGTTGATGTCACATGAACGACAAAAGTCCACGAGTACAGGAGTTCGAAGGACACAATGAACTGGAGTGTTTGGAACACTGGACACGCCATTTAGGGACGAGGTGTTTTTTGAGCTGTCATCAAATATGCCGTACAAAGGATTTGATTGATGCATCCTATTTTTGGCAACAGAAGTTGAAGAAGAAGAATTGCGTTTTTGAAATTCCGGATGCGGATGTGCAAGTTCGGATCACGCCTGGACGCTGGAGTATAGGAAACGCAAACAATGATTTTCTCCTCTCGAATAAAAAACACGTTATTCACAATATGTCACAAGTGATCCATGGATATCTATCGGCAACGGGAGACCCGTTCAAATGTTCAATACTTTGAAGAAGTCTGGAGGAGAAGTAGATCCAGATTGGTTTTCAGGCTGGCAACACCGCTAATACATTAGTGAGAGTCTCCTGACGCTATTCTCAGATGACGATACAGTTAGTGTTGGAAGTCACACTTCCCGAGGCGCTAGAATGAACAGGAACTATGAGGTTAAGTCTTCAACCGGCGATGAGTTAAGAGTTCGACACAGAGACATAACAGCTGATGAAATGTTCTTAACATTTCTTCACACTAGCCGCCCCCACCCCACCCCAACCCCACTAACGAGCAAGGCGAACTTCGGCTAGCGAAGGTTGATTATGTATACAATCATAATTGTTCTGTGTCGGCGATATTTCATAAGTGAAATAACTTCCACGTCTAGAGAAGGCCTGGTTACGGGAGATTTGGGGAAATTACAATTTCTATTGGAAATGCAGGTTCACTGATGAAGCAAACAGGACTAATATTTCATTTTTTTAATGACGAAGACAGTCGGGATGGTCAGTTTAGCCCATTGTGGTACCAAATCGGATACTGTGGCTGGATGAATTTAGAAGTTCCTTTATAACTAATGTGAGACTAGATTACGACTTGCATTATTTCTCCGAATGCTATTATTACTTGAAATCATAATTATAATTTTTCTGGACTTGTCCATGCAGTCCTATTTCTAGAGAATCTTTATCAAGGATGAACTACACTTCCTCTTTTACAAAAACACATTTGTAAAAATTCTTGTCTGAAAACACGAGCCATTAAGCAGTATATATAGAAACCCATGGCATGATGCACGCCAGAAATGGCAAATTGTATTGCCCCGATCCGGTGTTTCCAAGACAGGAAGCGACTGCCGCGCATTACAACTGTCGATATCCTGATGATATTTACTGGAACTGAAAACAAAAAGAATACTACCGAGGCTACGAACAACAGTCGCATCATCTGATGTTCATGGACTTGATGTGATGTACACCTACTTAGCGCTTGAATCTCGCGCCAGCGGCGACGTCTATTCTTAAGCGTCTTGTATCTAATCAATGTGAGCAAGTTAAAGGTACCAATCAGAGCACATGGCAGAAAATATGCAAAAGCCACTGCGATCCAGTGATATAATTTCTCCAATGATTTAGAAAGGTTGACTATTTTGCACTTGTTCATTTGATCGGAGTTTTCCTTAGCACCATAGAGGAATATCGTGTGTAATGAACAAAGTATTGCTAACAGAAGGACAGCCACTATAATAATCCGTGTCTTTCTTAGGCAAGCCTGTCCGCCAGATGGCAGTGGCTTAAATGCGTAGTAAAATCGACTGGCACTTAATCCAACAAGCATCTGGCCGGAAAACAAAATACAGGTCGACACAATGAGTGCCAGGATTTTGCAGTAGATGGCAGAAGACAGAGGAAGATTAACTTTATTAAAGACGCTAAGGAATGATCCACCTATTGTTATTAACTCATACAACAAGTCGCTGATACCTAAACTCGCTAAGTAGGGAGCCGCGGGGTTACGGCGCATACGTCTCCTACACATCAGTAAAATAATCAACGTGTTTCCTGGTACACCTAGTAACAGGCACAATGGCAGCGAGACACTGAGAAATTTCCCCGCAACATATTTATCATACGATTGAAGTGCGTATATAGGTCTTTCTTCCCACAAACTCACATTCATGCTGTTATTCATTTGTCACACTAGTGTATCCTTAGATGATACGGATAAAGCGGTCTCTGTATAAACAGCTGGTATTATTGACTAAAATGCACGACTTGTATCACTCACCTAACCATTCTTATGTCAATGACACTTCAACGTACTTTTACATCAATTAGCACGTTGATTTCAAGAACAATGACCCCATAGCTCATTGAGGCTTCATTTCAAGGCCAAGAGAAGACACATTTTCTAAATTTATCACTTGAATTTACAAAAACATCGCGTTCTTGTCCTGCAAATAGATATCTCTCGCTTTAGGCCACTTTGACCATTAATGGTTTAGTGGTCAAGGAAATCGAAATTTTCGTCCGAGTGCATTTGCGATTCAAGAGAAGACTAAATTTTGAAACTTTACCACGGAAATCACTGACTCGGTTACCCAGCCAGTTAGTCCAGTGGTGAAATTAGAAAAAATAGTCTTCTCTTGGCCTGTAAATTATGCGCATTCTCCAAGACCACTGCAGAGACTGTTTTGGCCACAATAACCTTTATAGGATTAAATAGGCACACGATGGGCTAATGAACCGGTCCAGTTTATCAATCCATCATATGACGTCATATGACGTCATACTCAACTACGTGATGAATGACTCAATTTAGTCCATCTTAAACACTTAATAGTCCGACAAGGCGAATTGGAAGTCTTTACTGTTTAATAAACATTCTGTTGAATATTTTGAAACTAATTTGACTGGGCACTGTTGCAGCAACGGCACCCAGTTACATTAGTTTCAAAATATTCAATAACTTGTCTGTGTGGTTTTCTGAAAATTGATAGTCAGCGAGTTCAGGGATTGATTGATCCTAACACCAGCGATGTGTGGGTGAAGCTTAGGTTGAGATGGGCGGGGCAAAGCTAAAACTGGAACGGCCCAGTAGGGGTACACAACACAAATGCTACTATCTTATGTAAAAAATTTTCAACGAAGATGAATAAACTTGGTAGCTATGCAATCATTCATATATACGATACTAAAGAGATCTATGTATCTATTGGTGCGATGACTTTGTAATGACCGTACTTCTAGTCTATAATAGATATGAGTTTCATTTACAAGATATAAGCCATATAACGCCGATATTAACAGCAACTGTCGTTTAAAATTCCATCCGCATATGAATAGAAACAGAGGGGTATACACGATCTGTTTCTATCACTTTTTATCTGCCCGCATCTGCTTGTAAAACAAAACACTTCAAGATAAGATTGAGCGGGAATTTATCCAATCTATTGGAATAACGGTGACATTAATGTGCGAGCGTTGTTGTTGGCCTAGCAACAGAGCGATGTGTACTTCTATTCGGATTAATTGATATACCTGTCATCTTCATCACACACACGACATCTGCCTACTGTAATCACGACGAAATGCATGGCGTACATATTGCGGTGTCTATGTGTTACTTCAGCAATCAATGTGCGCGGGGATACGTGCTCTGCGATTGTTGCTACAGATTTTTTTTATCAGAGAGCAATTTCCAGTTTGTCGTTGATCTTCGCAGATAATCTGTAAAATTCTGACCGGGGAGAAATCGTGAAGGTTGCACATGGTACAACTTTCCAGATTTGTCGCAGATTATATGCGACAATCTGTGGCGATCTGCTGTATTCTTCCCAATAGCACACTGCCGCCAATGAACTTTTCCAAGTTTATCCATCCATCATATGACGTCATACTCAACTAAGTGACGTGTAGGATGACGTCACGATCATTACTTCATGATTGATTCGATATAGTCTCTCTTTAACGCTTAATAGTCCGACACATTGTTCGAATTGTATGTCTTTACTATTTAATACACATGCTGTTGAATATTTTGAAACTAATTTGTCTGGGCGCTGTTGCTGCAATAGACAACAACGGCGCCAAGTCGAATTAGTCTCACACTGTCCAACAGCTTACCTGCATAGTTTTCTCGAAATTGATAGCCAGGGAGTTCAGAGATCGATCATTCCCGACACGAGCATGGTGTGGGTGGAGCTTAACTAGATATGGGCGGGACATAGCTAACACTGGAATGGGCCATTGTCTGTATTGGAATACTATCCAAGAATGCAATACACCCAAAGGAACACTGCCGCCGATTGCATACCATAAAATGTTATCCCAGAATGCAATACACCCAATGGGGCACTGCCACCGATTGTCTGAAATGAAATGCTATCCAACAATGCAATACCCCAATGGAACATTGCCACCGACTGTTTGTAATGAAATGCTATCCCAGAATGCACGACCCATCTAATACAACTTTCCAGCATTGCCGTCATTACACCTGGAGTCCCGCAAATTAACACTCAGAGCACCTCTGCTGTCTGGTAAAGTCAACAACACGTAGCTGACCCGCATTGAATTACTATTGCACTAAAATCACCCCATATTATTGAAGTCATACATCATTGCAAGCCCATCTAATTGTCTAACCATTACTGCATTATTACTAGCGCAAATGACGCAATGCGGGCCAGCGCCAGAAGTGGTGTGCGCAATGCATTGTGGGAAGGTAAATTTCCTAAAATACGCTAATGTGGAAAAAGTCTATTTAAAAATTTCCAGATCTTATGGTAACATATACTCGGCTACACAATCTGCGGCAACCGCAGATTGCTTATGGCTGGTTCCGGAATTTATGGGAACCCGGCTTTACTGGACAGATACTGGGCCATTGCTGGGCCGCATTGGTCCAGTATTGGTCCAGAATCGGCCCAGTAACATGAGTTATCATCGCGCACCACAGAAGAGCGATAGTGCCATTGTGTTGAATGTTGCTTGAATTAGCAAAATAGGGATACTGAAATTTCAACAGGCCTTTATTCGTTATCTTGGTAAAATACACAACAGATTCTCACAGTGCTGTTTATCAAGCTGATTACAAGATGTGGGCAAATATTCCACGTGGGCAAATAATCCATGGTTCGTGTTTTGTTCGAAGGGTGTTTAAGCAAGACAAACAATGTCTCCGTTAAAAGATAAACGATGTAATATTGTAGCGGAGAGAGGAAGGGTTTCATATACGGCATGCCGGGCTGGTACAACGCCTTGGACCGACATACGTCATAAGCAATCTACCTGTAGACCGAAGAATGTGTAAATATTCATTTATCATAGCTCAGTAAGTAGATGCATGTGACGTGAAGTCATGCTGATAAGATGCACTCAAATCAGAATGTCAGGTCTATTACTTTACGAAATAGTCTACATAGACTAACAGAACCCGGATCAAGAATGAACCTAATGAAGTTGAAGATTTTAGCCGAGAGCAAGACACAATAGTCAAAGTCTAAGAAGACTGATATCAGCGGTAGGATGGTTCTACTTCTATCAGGATGATGATGATGATGATGATGATGATGATGGTGGTCATCATCATCATCATCATCATTATTATCATCGTCATCTCATCATCATCATCGTCGTCGTCGTCGTCATCGCCGTCGTCGTCGCCGTCGTCGTCGTCGTGATCGTATTCGACGCCGCCGCCATCGTCGTCGTCGTCGCCGCCGTCATCGTCATCGTCATTGTCGTCATTAGCACAAGCAGGAGCAACAGCAGCAGCAGCGGCGGCAGCAGAGCAACACCAGCAGCAGCAGGCAGCAACACCACCACCACCGCCACCACCACCACCACCATTACCATCATCGCCACCACCACCACCACCACCACCACCACCACCACCACCACCACCACCACCACCACCACCACCACCACCACCATTACCATCATCGCCACCACCATAAACGTGGACCCTGGTCTTGCTGATCAACGTGAAATTATTCCATTCAGTTTAACATACAATCGAAAAAATGTTGAAATTTCTGAAATTTTGAAAGATGAATATCATAAATTGCAGGATAAAATGAGAGAACCTCTCAATTTGCGTCCAGTGATAGCCTTTAAGAAAAACTCCAATCTACGTGACATCTTGGTTAAATCGAAACTAACTCTTCAAAAACCTTCAGAATGAATGATATATATTATTCATATTTTATAGGCCATACCGCCTCTATCAAACAAACATAACAAATCTCAGACAAAAAAATAAATAAAAAATATCTCACAACCTTGGGAGATCCTGAGCCAGTGCGTTTAATCATATAACCACCACCAGCAGTATCATCACCCTCTATGCATATCATAGTGTGGGGGTACTATTGTCTCTCTCAGCGAATATAATAGGTAATAACATGAACTTGATAGATTTCGACAAATTGAAATACCGTCAATTCTAATCATCTTGAATTTTAATCTATTGTAGCACCCACTGAGGATGAAGTAAGCTGTGCGTGTACATGCACATGTTTTGGAGGAGGTGTCTCGGGTTGACGGAGATATGCTCTAAAACATATTACGTTACTGTATGAATTGTTTTAAAATCAAAATGGTAAACTTTAGGTGTGTTAAGAGGGCATTTACACAGGGCCCCCAAATTCCACGGGCCCTCCGAATAAATGACACAAAAATTCTCTTTGCATAACACGATGTAAAAAATATGTTCTGTTGCATTTAAAAAACCCCATAATTTGATTGGACCTTAGGCAGCAATGTCGGAAGCAATGTCTTCCAATCTAATTATGTTAAAAATATTAAACAGGATTCTTTTTTGTAAAATAGCGTAAACTATTTCTGAGCTGTCCTGTATATCCAGCAACCCTCCTACCTCAGGCCCACCCCATCACACAGCAGCATTACGGTTGAAAATGAACCCTAGTTATCTCGCTGTCCTAATCGTAGTTCCGAGGGCTCGCGGATAAAACTGACTGAAACATTGCACACGGCCCCGCGAGCCCTGCTGTTAACTAGGTGATGCTACTTGGGAACACATACATAAATCTAGATGTTAGACAATTTATAATTGAACTGAAACATGCAACAATGGGAATTTCGATCGTTATCAGCCGCTATTGCCACATAAAATCTTGGACACTCAAGTGATGAATCCAATTTCCCAGTCTTCATATAACGTCATAATCAACTCCGTCACATGTTGCCTGACATCATAATAAATTATGTTATGAGTGGCGCGATTTAATCCGTTATAAACAATCACTCCGTCAAGTTGTACGAATTATACCTCTTTACTATTTAATAAACGTCTGTTAAACATTTTGAAACAAATTTGACTGGGAGTTGTTGCAGCCATAGGCAGCAACAGCACCCAATGAAATTAGTTTCAAAATATTCAACAGTTTACCTGTGTAGTTTTCTGGAAATTGAGATTCAGAGCGTGCATGGATCGATTGGTCGCAGCGCGGACAAAGCGTGGGTAGAGCTTAGCGAGAGATGGGTGTGGCATAGCTAAAACTGGATTCATCCATTCCGACAATCTAGAGTTCCAGGTAACACTTCAAGACACAATGCACAGCAATGGACCTTTCCTGTTTTAGCTATGCCCCGCCCATCTCTAGCTAAGCTCAGCCCACACCTCGTTCGTGTTGGGATCGACCGATCTCTGAACACCCTGACTATCAATATCCAAAAAACTACACAGGTAAGCTGTTGAATATTTTGAAACTAGTTTGACTGGGTGCTTGTTGCTGCCTAAGGCAGCAACAGCGCCCAGTCAAAGTAGTTTCACAATATTCAACAGCTTTTTTATTAAATAGCAAAGAATTACAAAGACATACAATTCAAACAACGTGTCGGACCATTTGAGATTTGATGACGGCCTATACGGAACCCTTTGTGACGTAATGATTATGACGTCATCATACACGTGCTGAGCTGATTATGACGTCATACGAGGTCTGATGATGGATGGATACTCTGGAAAGGTGAATTGTGTGCATTCAGCGAATACGAGTGTCACCACCACCAGCTCCAAACACTGGTACGTTCACGCGATGTGAATTGGCTTTTCGGGCACCTTCGGCACTGTTAACGACTAAAGGGCCTTTAATGCCTAAATTTAGTCAAGAGTATCAAAATATTTGCTCATTGAATGTCCATTCGGAGGCCAAGAGAAAACTATTTTTTGAAAATTCACCACTGGAATGACTGGTTCTATTACCGAGCCTGTCATTCCAGTGATAAATACTCAATAAAATACTCACGATCACTGTGGAGGCCACGTTGAGTTATCGTAATGGGGCACACATCTACGTAAGTTCACATTGATTTCAAGAGTAAGACGTAAGCGCAGCAGCAGCAGCAGCAGCAGCAGCAGCAGCAGCAGCAGTAGCAGCGGCGGCAGCAGCAGTAGAAGTAGCAGCAGCAGCAGCAGAAGCTGTAGTAGAGGTAGCAGCAGCAGCAGCAGCAGCAGAAGCAGCAGCAGCAGCAGCAGCAGCAGCAGCAGCAGATGTGACGATGAGCTGCATATGACAAGACTGCTATTAGCATGCACCAAACTAAAAGTAGGCCTACAATTAAGAAATCTCCATTCTGCACGTCTGCCTGATAACTACAGACACCCGACAGTCGGGTATGGTCGGGAATAATCCTTTGATTTATATCTAGAACTAAGGTTATTTACAGGGAGATAACGTCTTTCCAATTCTACCTTCGGCACGAGAGCACTTCACAAGCCCACTCCCGCCCCTCGTATCTTGCACTAGACCTCCCCTAGAGACGGATGGAGAGTTCATACGATATAATGTTCACAGGAGAGGAAAATGAGCAGTTCGACGACCTTCACGCTATAGCGGCAGTAACTTGGGTGCTCTACTCCATCGCCGTTCGCACGACACACCGCGTATGACACCCGCCTCCAACCACCTCAACCTCGCAACACCCCGCTACAATATTCCTTGTTTATCTTCGACTATGGTTTATCGTGCCTAAAACACCATTCAAGCTAAAAAGAACTATGTAGTGTTTTCCCCACCGCTTTTAATCTACCTGATAGGCGTTGATCAGCTGTCGTGTATTTTACGAAAATAACAAGCATGATGCATAGCGTGAGTGTATCTTGACGGCTACACTCGTTAACTTTTTGAAACTCGGATTACCAGTATTCCAAATTTAACAAAAGCTTATATATAGGCTATTGAATACAATGAAGCTACTTTGACAGAAAGTTGTTGCTGCCAGAAATTTTTTCAAAATATTCAACAGAATAATACTTTTACGTTGTTGGCTTTTCGGGTACGGAGGGTGAAATAATTATATATTGTAATTAATTAAAACTCACTGCACAGCTACAGATGTGTTTTACCATAGCGTGCGGGGACGATATCGCGAGTTGATGAGGATGCGTTATGGGGGTCGCGCAGTCTATCCCCGAAGACATTTTCTCTCGTGATGATGTTGTCTACTGCGCTACAATTACGAAATTGATTGAATGCATTATGCTTATAGGAAAACGCAACCGTGTTGTGCGACAGTGTTGTGGCAGTTATTGGTACTGGTATAGGAAGAACACACACGCACCGAAGTGGACCGTGTCTGACGATTCGCACGCAGACCACTGATCTTTGGTAAGTAGATATAGCCCTGTTTAAAAGATCGGCTGATTTGTGGTGGATATCGTGTAGTCATTCGTTAAATGATGTTCTTAGCAGACCACGTATTTACATGTTACATCATCTCCTGGGCGCCAAATAGAGGCAGTTCCTATAACAACTGATATAGATTTATTTCGAGCTATACCTCGCAGCAAAGTTCGATCTATAACCATTTCGTACGTGCGTTGAGCCGAAATTTGTCGCTTTGAACCTGAATTCCACGAATATCAATTTTAAAGTAATTAGTCAGGTACATATAAGTCAGAGGTTTATTGATGGACATTTACCCCTTACGCAACATACTTCCAATTTGATTGTGACGTCAGCTAACAATTGACGTATTTTGATAAAGAGTTCAAATGATGAGTGATGATCGGATCCTTTCATTACCCACGCTGACAAAGGCCGAATATTTTGAAACTAATTCGACTGGGAGCTGTCGTTGCCATAGACTGCAAAAGACAACTCCCAGATAAATTAGATTAAAAAGCACTGAACGGCATACTTTTTAATATTAAGCTTGTTAAAAATATAATTTATTAAAAGCATATGTCATTTTGTTCTGCTTAATGTAATTGCGATCCAGTTACCTCGAGTCTGGTATACAGAAGATCGATATTTAGCGGAGAGTGGGGATCAGTTTAGCATCTGTATGAGTCTGTTATGTAGGCAGTGTGTGTAGAAAAGGGAAATTTATTTAAAGTTGTTACAATATGTATGCTAAATATGTAGTGGAGAATGGGATAGACTGATTATGCATGTAAGTTGAGCATGCGCAGTTAAAATTCGACACGTATGAGACATTCACTTCATATCCGGTATGTAATAGTGTGGTCACACCTCTGATAACAACTCTCTAATTTTTATGTAATTTTATATTATTTTATTTACTTGCCAATCATTGTTCACATTTCCAGCGGCAATGTTGCATGCAAGGAAGTCAGCATATTTGCATCTGTCACACGTGTCAGACTTGCGGCAACACTTTATGAGTACTATATCAGTGTCTACAGTCTTTATCGAAATCATTTTGCTTCCGGTTTTAAGTGAACAGAGCGAATGGACGACATGGGCATCTTCATGAGTACTTACTCAGATTTCTGGCTGAATACAACTAAAATAACCGATGCCCCTGATATTATGTAGATCAATTTATTTTCAGGAGTATCTTCATGGCTACTATATCATCCAGAAAGGCAAACGACTCTTCCTTGTTTGAAGAGTCAAGGAGGAAGCCATTTGGTCTGTTTCGTGGTTTGTGAATTAACAATATGATCTACTCCGCTTCCTCGTTTCTCTCCTGTGGAGTTCCTGATACTGCTTGGCGCATAGCGGTCTCAAATTACACCAAGTCAAAATTAATTCTCTGTAACTCATGGTAAAGAAATGGTTGGAACACATTTTCATCAAAATCTTGAAACAGTGACTTACCATTCATTATCTCGCGGTAAAAGTCCTGTGGAAATTCAAGTTCAGTGAAACCATTACACCATACCATCTTACATTTTGGGCAGCTTGCCAGCATTCGAGCGAGAAGGGCGTGGCGGACGAGTTGATTTTCATGGGAGAACGATGCAGTAGGATCGCCCACTCGTAACTGGTTTGCAATGTAAAGCTGCGCGAAGAGTGCAACATTCTCGCGAAGACTTGCTAACCGCTCCACTTTAGGCTTCTTCATTGGCTGTTGAGAACTGAACAGAGGGAGATAGCTCTTCTTTATGGCATCATGAATATGCGTTGTTTTGGCATCCAATAATGCTTTTGAAAGCTTCATTCTGTTCCTATCCAGTTGTCTCAAGTATTCAAAATGACGCCATAACTGCATTTATGCAGTCGGTTGTGTGTAATACCAGCAATTCAGAACACTGCTTTTAAAAGGTATTATCATATTGGGCAATTCACCTTTCCAGAGCACCCACCCATTATATCACGTCATAATGAACTGCGTGATGTGTAGAATGACATCACAATGAATGACGTCATGAATGACGTCGATAAATACGTCACGAACACATATTTGAAGACGGTCCATGCGTTGTTGTACAAATTGTTTGCTTTTACTATTTAATAAATATTCTGCTGAATATTTTGAAACTAATTTGACTGGGTGCTGTTTCTGCCATAGGCAGCAACAGCACCAAGTCAAATTAGTTACAAAATATTCAACAGCTTCCCTGTATAGTTTTCAGGAACTTGATAGCTAGGGCATTTGGGGATCGATCAATCCAAACACGGCGAGGTGTGGGTGGAGCTTAGCTAGTGATGGGCGGGGCATAGCTAAAAAATGGAAAGGTCCATTGTCTTGGTAAGACGTAGTACTTGTTGCTGGAAGGCCTCTTGTGGTGGAATCCCTTGCCGGTAATGTTTATGATTAATCACATTTGTTAGGTATCTGGTTTCAATTTCGGTCAAGATTCTAGCTGGCTCAGGCCAAGGTATGATTTTATGGCTCTTGTATTTACAGGTATACCAGTTACCCTTTTCCCTTTATCTTCGAGATCATTTGCTCTTGGGTTTGATTAATTGGCATTCTAGATAAACGATGGGAAGTTTCTGAGCAACCCAATACTTATGGAACACTTGGTGTACAGTATCTGGCAGTGACTCCATGTCAAGTAAATGAATATACAAACCACCTTCTGTAATGGTAGTGATCGAGTTCAAAGAAGAGAAACATGAGCGCTCATAGCTTTTCCACGCATAAAGCAAGAAGTTTTTTCCCCAGATGTCCTCTTATTAGGATAAGGATTGTGATCTCAGCTTGTCAGTTATGTCCCAACACTGACAGGTAGACCTTTTCCTTGCCATTTCCATCTTCCAAATATCATATGAATCTTCAATTTCAGACGAGATATGCACTTCCCTTTGCAACATTGTTAGCACCAAAGCTGTCACTCGGTGGCCGGTTCTGGTCGGTGCGATATATGTAATCTTGAGATATGACTTAGCAGTCAGCATCTGAGAGCGCTTACGTTCATCCTGAATCGGTTGGAAGACCACCAAGGGAATTCGATCGGCCTTTCTCTCTATATAGACCGCCAATAATTGTGCGTTTGCCCTCATTATCTATCAATGGCCACTACCACTGTATACTTTGACATAGGACAACGAGTGGGAAGTCAATGTTAAAACACGAATCTGGCCAGGGTTAAAATAATCTGTAATGGTCAGAACATGCTTCAGCCTTTCCGGGCTGTTTGCCTTCTCAAAAACAATAACTGATGGTCGGTCAATAATATATGTTTCAATATATACCCGGTAAGTTACTCATAAGATAACTTTATCCGTAGACATGAGTATTGAACCAATCAATCCATTCATGTTCTCTCATCGTGTAGGCGACAAGCATTCTCAATATTCATTGGTTATATTTGGTGGAATTGGAACAGAAGTGGATGGTGTATCCAGACTTATAGCATGAACGATGGCAAAATCATCGCTTGATTTTTGTTTTAAATCAGGATGCGTGAAGCTAGATGGTTTACAATATCACCTTCGCCACTGCTTCCCCGTTTTATACCTGCACAAAAGTGGTCACAGATGATTCACATAATGATATAATAATCGCTGGCTGTGACATTTTCTAAAACAAACCTGGCCAAAATCCGTTGACGTATCAGAAGAGTGGCTTCAAAGTCATTCTGTAGAACAACGCGCCAAGCCATTCTACGACACGCTTACTAATATTATACTAGTGAGGTGGGTTTGTCAAAGACAAATAAACTCCTTCATGTGCTTGGTGTATATGTGTGTGCAATGAAACTGGGACCTCACAAAGAGAATGCCAAGGTGTAGCGCATGTGCCGTACACAAGGGAATATTGCTCTCATTACAAAACCTCGGACAGCCATACTGACATAATAATACAATATAAAATGCCCACTCGTCATACATATTATTCACAACAACTGCACCATTTACTTGTACTTGCTGATGAGATTGGAATCTATTAAATTGTAAATACCTTCGTATGATAAAAATAATGTGATACACTTGATGGATCTGCTTTCAATGACGGACATTTTTAATGATGACGTCAAAATGACGACCTATTGTTCAGTTGGTAGTTGAGAATTTTTTAAATCTCCACCCTAGCCTAATGCATTTCATGACTATTGTCTTAAATGGAAGCTTGAAATAAATACTACAAAAACAAAAGTTATGATTCTTTCCAAACGTAAGTTAAAGAAATATCCAAACTTTACCATGGGTGGCCCGCTACTCGAAATCGTAAATGAATACCTATAGATAAAATCAAACGGGGGGTGGGTGGTGTGTGTGTGTGTGTGTGTGTGTGTGTGTGTGTGTGTGTGTGTGTGTGTGTGTGTGTGTGTGTGTGTGTGTGTGTGTGTGTGTGTGGTGGTTCTCTAGCTGTAAAACACGAAACTGTAAACAAGGACCGAGAGCAATGTTTTCATTATTATCAAACAACATGATATACCAATAGATTTGCAGATAATACTATTTGATACTATGATTGCACCAATACTACTTTATGGCTCAGAAATGTGGGGGTTTGAGAATACAACTCAGAAAGAAATATGCCATATTAAATTCTTTAAAAGTGTATTCGGCTTGAAGAGAAGTACCCCAAATGTTATGGTGTATGGTGAATTGAGAAAAATGTCCTTAGATGTACAAATAAAATGTAACATGGTTAGGTTTAGGGGAGGGATAGGAAATGCAGGATACGGGACACTCTCGTCAATTTTTTATAATTTATGTCTAGACGTCATTACCCAACGGCAGATACACGTTAATTGGATTAACACAATCAAAACTATCCTAGAGGCAACAGGTCAGCGACATGTATTCAACTCTGAAAACATAAACATAAATAAGGTAGTCAGTCAAACAAAGAAAGCATTGGAACAACAGCACATAGACAAATGGACGGGAGAGCTACACGAATCAACTAGGTCAACGTTTTACAAAGTAATAAATTCAAATTTCAGTTTGAAAGCTACTTAAAATTACTGTCATGCGGCGATGCTATAAGCTTATGTCACTTCAGGACACTTAATCACAAACTGGCAATAGAGTCACAAAGATGGGCGGGCATCGACCGGAATGCAAGATTATGCAATGTATGCAATGTCATAGAAGATGAAATTCACTTCCTTTTTAACTGTTGCAAATAGCAGAATGAAAGAGAGCGATTTATCCCGGAATACTATGCAAAGAGACAACAGTACAGAAAAGACACAGGGTTTATTTGGAATATGCAACAGGCCAATCCTCAGCAAACTATGTAGATTTTTAAGGTTATCAAAGCAACAACAACAACATCATTATGCTCAACAACAACAACAACAACAACAACAACAACAACAACAACGACGACGATGATAACAGCAAAAAAAAAAAATACATCGACGACAATTATAACCGCTACCCCACAACAACAACAATAACAGCAATGCCACCAACAGCAGACAACAACAACGACAACGACAACCACTACTACTACTACTACTACTACTACTACTACTACTACTACTACTACTACTACTACTACTACTACTACTACTACTACTACTACTACTACTACTACTACTACTACTACTACTACTACTACTACTACTACTACTACTACTACTACTACTACTACTACTACTACTACTACTACTGATACCCCTACCACTATAATAATAATAATAATAATAATAATAATAATAATAATAATAATAATAATAATAATAATAATAATAATAATGGCCTACCGCCTACAATAGTATAAATAACCTTTCCCTCATATGTTATATATAGGTATATTATATATCAATATGTAAATTATAGGTTTGCTAAATAGCCTGAGTGAATAAAAGAAACTGGAAACTGGCGAGTCTCTGGTCAAAATGTGTCACTTGTCAGACCGGCTATCACCCCCACCCCACCCCACCCCAAACAAGTGTTAACAGGCCTTACTAATTAAACAATCATAACCCTGATCGGCGTGGTATATCACTGAACACGTGTACCTAACGCTGGCCTTCCATTAACTTTCATAGTGATTTCTGAAACAATTCTTCATAGTGGATGAAACTGTCAGTTCACAAATTCTGAGAAAAATGTCCAAAATAGGCCTATGTGACCTTTTAAATTTTCATGACCTACTCATTGGTTAATTTCTGTGTTACATAATCACCACAAGAGAGGCATTAATATACATATACATTTTGAGTTGTACATCATTGTTATATTGGTTCAAAGGTTATACCATGATTTCTGTCTCATACCACTAAATTTGTCCCATAATTTACATGTGCATCATTAGGTTTGATAACTCCCCAAAACTAATTCATAGGAATGCTCCTGGCCCATATACTAGAAATCTATTTCATCAATGTCATCAAGTAATTAGGCGTTCGTGACGAACTTATAGCTACGTTATTCATGACTTAATTGATACGTCACGTAATTGGTCATGACGTCATATGATTGATGGATACACTGGAATACTGCATTCATTAATGATAGACATTGATATATAAAAAAAGACGACAACGAGGCTGGCTGTGCCCCTCTCACTGGCACCAATTGTTCAAATTCTTGCCTCTCATCCACGGATAAAGGCTTCACACTTGCTAACCAGCTTGATTTATGCTACAGCTCATCACTGATCATGCGCGTAATCAAGCCATCCCGTATTAGTGGAAGGATTACCAGAAGTATAATACATCACATTCAAATCAAAAGTCAGAGTTTGTCAAATGAGTGTTACCTGGAATATAAGTAAAAATAAATAAGCCATGGTCCATGGTACAAAATAAAAAGTTGTAGAAAATCTATATGTCTCAGCAAATATTCACCCAAGTTTTAAGATATGTATCAGCTAGCTTGAAGTTGTTTGATGGTACTGATGTTAACTAGCGACGTTGATGATGACAGCAACGATGGACTCGAAGACGACGATGAAGGACGATGCCTATTATATTACTCTTAATATTGATTATGATTATCAGGAAGGAGCCGCCGCTGTGGCTGTCACCGATCCCGTCGCCGGCTAGACCGACGACGCGACGACGACAACTGCTGCTACTACTACTGCTACTACTACTGCTACTACTATTCTGCTACTGCTACTGCTGCTTCTGCTACTACTACTACTACTACTACTACTACTACTACTACTACTACTACTACTACTACTACTACTACTACTACTACTACTACTACTACGGCGACGAAGACGACGACGACGGCGGCGACGACCACGACCACCACCACCATCAACACCACCGCCACTACTTCTACTACTACTACTACTACTACTACTACTACTACTACTACTACTACTACTACTACTACTACTACTACTACTACTACTACTACTACTACTACTACTACTAATAGTAGTAGTAGTAGTAGTAGTAGTAGTAGTAGTAGTAGTAGTAGTAGAGCTAGTAGTAGTAGAAGTGGTGGTGGTGGTGGTGGTAGTAGTAGTAGTAGTAGTAGTAGTAGTAGTAGTAGTAGTAGTAGTAGTAGTAGTAGTAGTAGTAGTAGTAGTAGTAGTCGTAGTGGTAGCAGCAGCAGCAGCAGTAATAGGGAGGAGGAGGAGGAGGAGGGGGAGGAGAGGGTGGGGGGGGGGGAGGAGGTGGCTGACTAAGCCTGACTGACTAACTACCCAGATCAATTTAGATAGATGTGTAAATAATATCTCTATATCCTTTCTTTTGTAGCTATTACGCGGTATCTGTCCTCGTGTACGATTAGCCAGAGATGGAAGGAGCTGACATCATTATCATTGACACCGATGATCCTGATTCGGATCAAGATTTTGATTTTCCTTCTAGCCCGCCACCACTTACTAGCAGTCAGAGGGAGAAACATGATACGTCGTTGCTGTCACACCGCTCTCTAGCTGGACAATCGAAGGTGTGTAGCCTAGCAGAGGAATTTATAAACTGTCTGACTGCTGGGGTTTTGGAGACAACATATTCCGATAGGTATTTCGCTGGATTTGCTAAATATTTTCAAAACAATTTGACTGAAAATTGTTAGTAGCTTAGCCACCAACAACATTCAATCAAATTGTTTTCAAAATAAAGTCAAAAGCTTTTGCTCATTGAAATTATTGCCCGCTTTTTGCAACAGCCAGCCAGTTAATTTTCGTTTTTTCTATTCGAGTTGTATGACAATGGGTGGTTATTGTTTAAACATATTTGCAATAATCTAATGGAGCTGGAATCCTCAGCTACCAACAACAACCCCGTTGATAAAACAAACACCAGTTTTTGCTTCAGCAAAGACCTGTCTGCAATGGAGGGATTCGATCTCTCACTCAACTATCTGACTTCATAATCACATACGTCACGTGTTACCTGACGGTACAATCAAAGTGGCGTAGCTCCGTCAGCAAATTTACAACGTTCCAGCACGAAAGTGTCTTAATTGTATGTTCTAGATGGATCTACAATTTGGTAGACATTCAATTGAATATTTTAAAACTAATTTGACTGGGACCTCTGTCAAATTATATTCAAAATGTTCAGCAGCTTACCTGTATCTTGAAATTCGTATTCTGGGAATCCAGGAATCAAAGCGTTTAATTCGATATAATGCGCGTGAACAGTGTATGTAGAAATGGGCGGGACATAGATTAGAATCGATCCTTATTGCACCTTTCCATTTTAGCTCTGCCCCGCCAACACCTAGCTCGGGTTGGGATCGATCGATCTCTGAACTCTCTAACTATCAAATTCCAGAAAACTATACAGGTAAGCTATTGAATATTTTGGAACTAATTTGACTGGGCGCAAAATTAGTTTTGAAATATTCAACAGCATGTTTATTAAATAGTACGGATATAGGCCTAACACGTGTCGGAGTAGGATCATTTATGACGTAATGATTATGACGTTAGCATACGGCCATCACGCCAATTTGCGGCCCATAATGCTTGTTCTCCTCCACGGAATACGGAAATCCTATCCAACATCAACCTATGCGGTGTCCGAGACAAGATCGATGACTTCACTGGAACATCTCAGAGTAGCTTTAGACATATAGGGACGCAGCAGCACAACGCATACTCGTGTAAGTAGTCATGTCCAAACATCGAGATTTCCACAAGGATGGCATTAACATGGCACGAACCTTCGACACAATCAATCGCTCACAGATAATAGATGTACTACAGCAGACCAATTGGAATGAAGATGAGCTGTGACTAGTGGGACTACTACTTCCGGACACCTAAAAGCCATGCCTGTAGATTTTGAGACATCAATCGGTTTTCCACAGGGAGATTTTCTCCCCGCTATGCTTTTCACATTGCCGCAGCTTTGAAATCTGTCCGGAAAAATCCACCAATACGAAAATCCCAGTGCCCATACTGAGTATGCCGTTAAAGATGGAATATGCTGGAGATGTGGACGTTATAGACTATACAAAGAACACACTTGACGAACTACTCCCGATAGATGCAAGCTAAAGAAAATGAAGATCTCTTCATGAAACAATTGAAACCAAAATTCACCCACATATACTTATAGACAAAGAATGAAACTAAATACAATGACGATCCACTTCGCGGTGGCGAGCCATGAAGAAAAAGTACAACTCTCGGCTCACGGCTATGCAGTACTGCTGACATCAGTGTACGCTGTCCCATGGGATACATAGATGTATATCCTTCTGGAAACTACGGATTCGTAGATCAGATATGCCCTTGACAAAAAGACTACGTTTATACAAGATCACCTGCATTTCCTTGATGTTGTACAACTGTAACTGTTGGACAGCTCCAAAGGCAGCTCTAGACAAACTTTATCTCGGGCACCGCACACGCATCTGCACCGCCATTAGATACCCTAATTTTGAACAATTCACTATATAAGATATGTAATAAATTGGCCCTGTCCGTAAAAACTTGCCAAGCAAGGATTGTCCATGTGTTAAGGATGCTAGACGATGCACCAGCACAGAGAGCCTTGGCATTCGCCCTATGGGAGATAGCAAATATAAGGCTAGGAGAGAACAGCATACTTTCCAATGATGCACCATACAAGATGTGCAAATTCGCCCAGCAAAGATTGTCCATGTTTGGCAATGTGCTAAGAATTCCAGGGGACACACCATCACAGAGAGCCTTGGAATTCGCATTACAGGACGCCAGTAAATACAAAGCAGGAGAGGACGTTATTGTATAATCTGTTAAGTGTGCTACGAGGTGACCTCAAGAAAACAGGACTCGGGACACTCGGATCAAGAATGGACCTTAGGAAGCTAACCACTTTGGCTGAGGACAAGACACAGTGGTCAAAAGCCAAGAAGGACTGTTTGTATCTGTATGCTGTTTCTGCTACTACAACCGCAGTGCACAATAAATCATTATCATCATCATATTACGGAGTCATTTTGCCAAATATGAAGAAAAATGGGAAAAGTAAAATAATATTCTTATTTCTTTATAAATTTCGCCCAAACTTGGTGCGTTGGCACCTTTTCGTTTAGGCCACACGGCAGATTTAAATTAGCTAAGTTTGATTTACGAATATTAAGAATATTCCGAAAGAGATGGTTGGTTATGTTCCTATTGGCTCAAATGATGGAAATATACCTTTGTTCTATATTCTACAGAAACTAGTTTATACGCCCAGATGTGCTCACCCACCGAGCTGGACGCAAACAAGAAATAAATAAAGAAATATAAAAATTACTATCCTTTTCCCAATTTTTACATGGACCTCAATATATAAAATAAGGGGCTGTACATCTATAATATGTTAATGTAATAATTTAACACGATTTAGCACGATTTTCAACAACCTGATACATATTGCTAACATTAGCACTTTCAAAATGCGTTGAACAATACGAACATGAGCCACAAATGTATTTCCACAAGGGTCGATACTTTAAAAATCACATAGGTTTCAACAAACCGAAAATCAATCGGGCCATAACTTTAGCTTCGTAGGACGTATTAGTTTTCACACTCACCCAATAAATTGTGTCAGCAGGGACATATTTACCCAATGGAGGATTCCAGTTTCTCAGTCGTTCATATGACGGCATAATCAACTTCGTGACCTGTAGGCTGACGTCATGATCAATTACGCCATGATTGGCTTAGCTTAGTTCGTCATGAACCCATAATTGATAACGGACTAAGCGTTGTTGGACTAATTGTGTGTCTTTACTATTTAATAAACATGCTGTTGAACAGCTTACTTGTTTAGCTTTCTGGAAATTGATAGCCGGGGATGTCAGGGGTCGATCAATCCCAACACGGGCGGATTGTGGGTGGAGTTTAGCTAGAGATGGCTGAGGCATAGCTAAAACTGGGCTACACCATTTTGGTTTTAAACGATCAACGAATGGCGAATGGACGATCGATGGTCATAACTGTTGCCAACCCGCAATGACCATCAATTTTAAGGGGTCATTTTGAATTCTATCCCTCTGCTATTCACCATGTTGCTAAGTACCAGTGCGGTTAAGTAAATATAGAATATTCTAGTAATTAGAAGAACTGCTTTCTCAGATTGATAACAAATCCTATGACCAGCTTGTGCCGGTTTCATGAAGAGGGCGTAAGATATGCCTTTTTGTGTTCAAGTACACCTCGTGATACTGGACTCTGTACTGTTACACAAATTCTACTTTAGAGAGGAGTCTTGTAGGTACAACAATTATTTAGTTAGTGGGAATGTAAACATCCGCCATGTCCGCCTAACAGATTTTTGTAATAAGTGCCGTAATTTTACATCTCATCACAATATTAATGCGTGATATCATATCGTCATGTAAATAAATCACAGGGTTGGTGTGTTGATTGCTGTGCAAGGCTGATTGGTATTAACATGTGAGCCGATTACAGGCCTCGAGTTGGTAGGCGTTAACAGACTCTCACTGGATGAGAGCGTGTGTTAGAGTCTAAATCCGGGTGACGATTGTTACAATATTTGTCCGTGCGGTATCCGTGCAATGATTCCATGATGATTTGCGTATTCAGACGCATGTGATTAAACACGGTCGATAGAATCTCGGTAGCTGCGGGCTCCGGATTTTTCCCCAGATTTTTCGGCTTTTTTCCGGGTCACAATTAATGGTGTGGAATCCTATGGTCAACACCTTTCCGGTGTTAAATTTGAGCTAAATCTCCAAGATACGCGCAGAGCCAGAATTTGATCCGATCCGCATCCGGGTTCCTTTTATGCGGATCAAAACCATCCTCGTGTTCCTTTTGTGGTGCTAATTTTGAGCCAAATTGAATTAGTATTCTTTAGATACACCCTGAAAAATCATTAGTGAGTGACTAACTGACTGACTAGCTAACTGGCGAAGGGACATGCCGGGTTATTGAGCCGTTAACCGCACCTAAACATAACTGACTTAACCCTTTGCACCCTGAATTTCCAGCATTTGGTATATGTAGTGTAAAGGAGTGCGAACAAAGGCAACGAAAACTGGTTCTCGATTCGTACCCATGTTCAAACAATTAGTATCCCATGTTAAAGGAAGGCAAAAGGGAAATAACAAATGATGTTTATTGGTAATTTCATACAATATTGAATAAACTAGCATCGGTAAAAAGGGAAATGAATCGTTATTAATTGAGGGAAAATCGCTTACTAAATCTAGGAGCGCTTAACTTGAAGCCAATTAGTGACGTCGCTTGCTTCGCACTCCGCCGTGTGTCAACGGTGTGTGCAGGTATACCGCATATAGATTTGCAAGAATAGTATTCTCTATAGGTGCTGATGTAGCGTGATTAACTCACTACTGCTAATTCGCTATTGATCCGTTTGAAAAAGTTATATTTGAAAGTCACATTTTCTGGTGGAAGCAACAATGACCGGCTATACCGGGTATTATTTATTCGCTCGGCGTACACCAGAGCGCGTATGTCCAGCTGCGTCACTAATTGGTTCACGTCACATAAATGGTATTTAGATGCTTCTTCTAATTATTCTGATTTATTTATATTTTTAGGGGGTGGGCGGCTTAAGTTGATTATTATATAAAGCTGTCATTCAAGAGCATATGTTAGTTCCCCGCGCAAAACACAGCGGGTGAGTAAACAGTAACCGTCTCGAGCATTGCAAGTGAGTGAGGGGGAAATAATTCTGCAGGTTTATATATGTCTTCTATAATTTAAAGCAAATGCTAGACCTTGACATGCCATTATAGATATTAGCAGACTAATCAATTGTTTCGGCTTTCATTTTCAGATGTTGCAAAGACAATATACTACCGAAGACTACTCCTTTGTACCACGACCATCGCCGAACACACGTTCCGGTCTTGTGCACGTTAGTGTGGAGAATGTCGATAGGCCAATAGATCAACTCAGAGAAATGCTTGTCATTGCTGGTAGTGGGCTTGAGGCGAACAGACGCACCAATTTGGACAATGACCACGTGGTAATAAAACGACAACCAAGTAGTGATGTCCATGATCGGCTCCTGAAGCGCCAGATGTCCATGGAGTATGAGCAACGTCGTCGTCAGAAACAGATAGGCGTGGATGGTTCTGCCGACTCTGGAGCTTACAGGGCAAGCCCAATGCGACTGGACCATGTGTGTGAAATAGAAAATCAACCTTCTTTTGATAAACAAGCAATGTTTGATAGAAAACAACCTTCTTTTGATAAACAAGCACTGTTTGATAGAGAAGCAACATTGGACACGCAACCGACCTTTGACAGAGCGCCACCACTTGTGAGAAAAGCTAGCCTTGCAGTAGAGGAGGGTTCACTAGAGGAGATCACTGGCGATTTTATTCCAAGAATCCCTAAGCATGCAGGAGAGTTTGACGATGACTCAGCAGGGCCAGATATCGGAATTTCATTTAGAAATGATGACTCAATAGATTCAGACTCAAGCTCAGATGACGACGTCTCATTTCCACACAGGTTCCCAGATAGAATACCAGCTGTCGAGAAGCAGAATGCGAGACAGGTTACCGTGCCTGGTGTGGAATCATCGCAAGCAGCAAGGGAGCATTCACAAAGCATGGCGTCGCCAGATAGGCAGCAGGTACCAGACGATAAACCACCACGAATTAGCATACACGATCCATCTGGAACAGATGTACGCGAACAAACACGTGCAAATGGACCATCATTGATCCAGGCTCGGTTCAAAACTACCGACCAGGATAGTCTATTAACAGATCCGCAACACAAAAGACGATCCCAGGAAGAGCCGGCACTACCTGAGCCACCACTAGTCGATTCACAATTCAAAATACATACACATGATTCACTAACAGATTCTCAAAGCAGTGTACATACAAATACTGACAGACGGAAGCTATTTCATGCGGATCCACGCATTGCAACTGAAAGGCAAGTTCCAGTAGACGAACACGGAGTAGTAGAACACACCTCTAGTCTATCATCAACACAGCCAGCGGGGTCAGAGGATGGAGACTCATCAGTACTGCGTCATATTGATCCAACCTTGAGCACGTTCTTCCACGAGAAAAAGCTGACGTTCATGGGCATAACACTTCTCTACAGGGTTATTCTAAGTAAAGTAAGTGAATAGAGGCATCCATTTTTATCTAGCTATGGCTGTTTATCAATTTCATTGTAACCTCTGTAGGCCCACCGCCCCTCAACCCCACCCGTATTTACGCGTGTGTTGAAATCTATTTGAAACGTTAAAACTTGAAATCCCAGCATCCAAATCTGAAGGTAACTATACCGGTAGGCTGTTGAATATTTAGAAACTAATCTGACTAGGGATATTGCTTCCTGTGGTATTCGTTTCAAAATAGTAAACAGAATGATTATTAAATTGGAATGTCATAAACGAGACAATGGACCTTTCCGGTTTTAGCTATACCCCGCCCATCTCTAGTTAAGCTCCACCCACACCTCGCTCGTGTTGGGATCGATCGATCTCTGATCACCCTGACTACCAATTTCCAAAAAACTACACAGGTAAGCTGTTGAATGTTTTGAAACTAATGTAACAGCGCCCAGTCAAATTAGTTTCAAAACATTCAACAGCAGGTTTATTAAATCGAAAAGAATTACAAAGACATACAATTCATACAACGTGTCGGACTGTTTGAGATTTGGTGACGGTCTATAAGGAACGCTTTGTGGCGTAGTGATTGTGACGCCATCATACACGCGCTGAGCTGATTATGACGTCATACGAGGTCAGATGATGGATGGATACTCTGGAAAGGTGAATTCGTACACGGACGTTTCGATTTTCATAACGGAACAACGCCAGTTTGATTTTTATTATGAAGTCAGCTAACTTGTGACATAATTGATTGTCACGTCAGATTCTTGGGTGACAGATCGGGTCCATTTATGCAGAAAAATATACAGTGTATGAGGTGAATATTTTGAAACTAAATTTACTGGGTGTTGCTGCTGCCTACGACATCCTGTTTATATGCCTAACTATGGCATTGTGTATGGTAAACCGTTTATAGAACAGCCCGTACCCAAGTGTTATCCATACAGACCAAATAAATATAGTAGTGTAGCGGAGATAGAGTTTTTCATACTATGCCGTAGGATGGATGACGAAAAGCATGGGTTCAATTAAAATTCCTTCATTACAGTACATCTATACACCTGTGCAAAAGTTAAGCACCACCCTATTTTTACGCACATGCGATGGTATATTCATGTGCTATGAAGAAAGCAATAGCATAAACATTTATGTACCCATCCATCTTAGTGCAAGAGGTAATAATGCAACTAGAGGAATGCTGATTATGATGGTGGGGAAACACTGTATGTTTTTGTTTGAACTTGAAAACGAGGCCTGAATATGGTTACGTTGACACAACTGACAACTATTGCCCTACAGTTGACACACGTGGCTAGAATGTCATTAATGGTGTCTGAAAACGAAGTTTAACATCTGTGCACGAGTTTGAGACTGTCATTATTAATACTGGGTATATCCACCTTGTGCCTGGATGACGG
>CM067369.1:196050931-196093431 GCA_034401795.1 Chaetoderma sp. LZ-2023a
CCTGGGATGTAATTGATTATGACGTTATACACTTAAGTGGCAGCTTGGATTCATCCATTAAGAATCCTACCAAATCACGGATTGAAATCGATCTGCCTAGTATCCTAATCTCTCCCCCACCCCCACCCGTTCATGGCGTTAATACAAGCCATTTCATATAGATACCACCGATATGGGAGATTACTCTGCTAGGTTATGATCAGCAGTAATATGCGAAAAGCAGTTATCTCCCATGAGTAAGAAACTAGCGTGAATGTTGGTTTATTAGAAAGAGATAGGTCTGCAACATCTCCCATACAACCCCGTCCACGCACACACATTCAAATTTGTGTCCGCATACTCCATTTTATTCAGAATATAAACGATAGTAGCGAATCTAAAATTCCTTGCTACCTACCGTCATGTAGTAAATATGCCTACCGCCGGCGATGAATTCCTATAATGAATCTGATTTGCTTAGTAAATAGAAGACGGTTCAAGTCTGGTCAAATTAGTTTCAAAATATTCAACAGCTTACCCGTATAGTTTTCTGGAAATTGACAGTCAGGGATCGATCGATGCCAACACCGGCGAAGTGTGGGTGGAGCTTAGCTAAAGATGATTGGGGTGGGGGGGGGTGTGTGGGGAGGGGGGAGTGGGGGGTGGGGGGCATAGATAAAACTGGATTACTCCATTCAGTGTACAAGCTTATTTTACATCACTATCATCATCCACCAAATGTATGCAGCAACACTCCTGTAAACATTACCGCAAAATGTGCGCGAACACCGAAATATACAGTACAGCCCGTAAAGCTAACATGTTTCTAAAACAAAAGCAGAAACGTGTTAGTTAGAACAATTTTGAACAGGAAAACAATCGTGGTGAATATTTTGTACATAGGCTATTTGGATTGGGAGACATTGTTGCCGTAGGCCTATGCGCAAAATAATTAATTTGACTGGATGCTTTTGCTGCAAGCGCCCGGCCAAATTAGTTTCAAAATATTAACATAATATTCGTACAATTCGTACAACAATGCTTAGTCCGTCATCAAGTAAGCGTTCGAGACGAACCTAGCTACGTCATTCATGAGGTATTTGACTATGACGTCATCCTACACGCTACATAGTTGATTATGACGTCGTATGATTGATGGATAAACCTGCTGTCATACGCCAATTGTTGTGAAGACTTTGAAGGTCGTTTCATCAGAAGCTGTTGTTGTCTATGGCAACTACAGATACCAGTAAAATTACCGGCAACATGTATTTTGCAGCTTAGGCAACCATTCGCACTAAGATGCTTGAAATCTTTTTTTTAAATTGTATAGGCCTACTTTTAGAGGCTTAAATTGTGTACTTCAAGGTATTGAAGAGCAATAAATCCTAACATATGATGATTCATTCTTTTGGTTGTAAAGTTAAATTTGGGATACCAGTTCTAATTCTACTTTTATTGGAGACTAAAATGAATTATTACAATTTATAGAGAACGGAGTCATCATTTATTTCGTTTCATTGCATTGATGTACACGAGTAATGTATCTAAAAGTACGCTTATACAATCACATTCTTTCCGATTCATTCTGGGATACATGTGCGCCTTTGAAACAAATTAACCAGGCGTGTATCAACAGCGCAATAACGCGCTCAAAATACGATTTATTTCAATGGACCTTTCCGGTTTTAACTATGTCCCGCCCATCTCTAGCTAAGCTCCACCCACACCTCACTGGTGTTGGGATCGATCGATCTCTCTGAGCACACTGACTATCAAATTCCAAAAGACTACACAGGTAAGCTGTTGAATATTTTGAAACTAATTTGATTGGGTGCCGTTGCTGCCTAAGGCAGCAACGGCACCCAGTCAAATTAGTTTCAAAATATTCAACAGCGTGTTTTTTAAATAGCAAAGAATTTTAGAGACATACACTTCATACAAAGTGTCGGATTATTTGAGATTTGATGACGGTCTATATGGAACCCTTTGTGACGTAATGATTGTGATGTCATCATACACACACTGAGCTGATTATGACGTCATACGAGGTCAGATGCTGGATGGATACTCTGGAAAGGCAAATTAACCAGTTAATGGCCAATACTCTTCAAGGAAATTTTGATTTTTGCAGCCAAAAAGAGTGTTTTTGTAAATTTATAACGGAAATTAAAAAAAAAAGATTTGTGTTATCCTTCTAATGGGCATGCATTAAAAATGCAATGGTCAATAAAATTCAAATTTCTGCTTAGCCAGTGTCCACTTGCAGACCAAGAAGAGCATTTTTGAAAAATTTACTACTGGAATGACTGGCTCGGTTAATTATGACGTCATATGATTGATGGATAAACTGGATTCCTCTAGTGATTCTTATTGTTCGCAGGAAGCCGGCGTAAAGTCCAGATGCGTTCGATTTATACAGAATTTTTGCGATATTGAGGTAAGAATAACACGCAATGTTTTAAGTATCCATGTTAGATTGCATACTCAGTGTTTTAAGTTTCCATGTCAGATTGCATACTCAGTGCTTTAAGTTTCCATGTCTGATTGCATACTCAGTGTTTTAAGTGTCCATGTCAGATTGCATACTCATTGTCAGATTGCATACTCAGTGCCTTAAGTTTCCATGTCAGATTGCATACTCAGTGTTTTAAGTTTCCATGTCAGATTGCATACTCAGTGCCTTAAGTTTCCATGTCAGATTGCATACCCAGTGTTTTAAGTTTCCATGTCAGATTGCATACTCAGTGCATTAAGTTTCCATGTCTGATTGCATACTCAGTGTTTTAAGTGTCCATGTTAGATTGCATACTCAATGTCAGATTACATACTCAGTGACTTAAGTTTCCATGTCAGATTGCATACTCAGTGTTTCAAGTTTCCATGTCAGATTGCATACCCAGTGTTTTAAGTTTCCGTGTCAGATTACATACTCAGTGTTTTAAGTTTCCATGTCAGATTGCATACTCAGTGTTTTAAGTTTCCATGTCAGATTGCATACTCAGTGCCTTAAGTTTCCATGTCAGATTGCATACCCAGTGTTTTAAGTTTCCATGCCAGATTGCATACTCAGTGTTTTAAGTTTCCATGTCCGATTGCATACTCAATGTCAGATTGCATACTCAGTGGCTTAAGTTTCCATGTCAGATTGCATACTCAGTGTTTTAAGTTTCCATGTCAGATTGCATACTCAGTGCCTTAAGTTTCCGTGTCAGGTTGCATACCCAGTGTTTTAAGTTTCCATGTCAGATTCCATACTCAGTGTTTTAAGTTTCCATGTCAGATTGCATACTCAGTGTTTTAAGTTTCCATGCCAGATTGCATACCCAGTGTTTTAAGTTTCAATGTCAGATTGCATACTCAATGTCAGATTGCATACTCAGTGCCTTAAGTTTCCGTGTCAGATTGCATACTCAGTGTTTTAAGTTTCCATGTCCGATTGCATACTCAATGTCAGATTGTATACTCAGTGGCTTAAGTTTCCATGTCAGATTGCATACTCAGTGCCTTAAGTTTCCATGTTAGGTTGCATACCCAGTGTTTTAAGTTTCCATGTCAGATTGCATACTCAGTGCCTTAAGTTTCCATGTCAGATTGCATACTCAGTGTTTTAAGTTTCCATGTCAGATTGCATACTCAGTGCCTTAAGTTTCCATGTCAGATTGCATACCCAGTGTTTTAAGTTTCCGTGTCAGATTGCATACTCAGTGTTTTAAGTTTCCATGTCAGATTGCATACTCAGTGTTTTAAGTTTACATGTCAGATTGCATACCCAGTGTTTTAAGTTTTCATGTCAGATTGTATACCCAGTATTTTAAGTTTCCATGTCAGATTGCATACTCAGTATTTTACTCACGCACATATAAGTTTGCTTCTGGACGTTTACAAATATTCGTCAGTGTACGTCTGCTATGTATCCGTACGCGTGTGCGTGGTGGGCGTGTGTGTGTTCCGTTGCGTGTGCGCGAGCCCGCATGCACGTGTTCTCAGGCAGCAATGTGCCAATCCAATTATGCTAAAATATCCAACAGTAGGCCTGCGTTTTATTTTGTTGTGGACACAAGCTAAGTTATGTGTAAGCTGCGCTGTCCGCACCTGTTATTGCCGATCGATGGAAGCATTTATAACAAACAGGATGAAAATCTTCTGACATGAGCCGCATTATCCAGTGCCGGATTAAGGCAAGGGCTAACGGGGCAACAGCCTCGGACCCCGGGAAATAAGGGCCCAAATAAAAACAATTATCGTTAGAAAATCCTTTTACCCATTTGAACATTTTAATTCCATTATCTCACTTTTACAATAATCATATACTTAAGTTGTTGAATATTTTGAAACGAACTTGACGGGAGGCTGGTGCTGTATTAGGCGTTAGCCCGCATGCAACGGTATCTTCCAATCCAGTTATGTTTTAAATATTCAACATGATGCCTACGTTTTATTTTGCTTTGGAAACATGCTACGTTATTTCTAACCCTTATAACAGCAGAATGAAAATATTCTGGCATGACCCCTATATGCAGCCGGCTGGCAAGGGTGGCTGGGGAGGGGGAAGGGGCTGTAGATTCTGGAGCCCCGGAAATAAGGGGCCCGACTCAAAAACAATTATCGCATTTTACCCATTTGAACATTTTATTTTATTAGCTCACTTTTACAATCATGATATGCTTTAGTTAATTGTTGTATATTTTGAAACCAATTTTTAAACCAATTTAACCGGAAAGTATTGCTACTTCGGAATGCAGCTGCTCGTTCTTATGGAGGCACAAACCTCAATTCTAACCATAAGCCAGTCATTACACGCCTTCAGATGAACGATCTCTACCTAGTCTATAAACGCCATACCAGGCAAAAGGGTAGAGTCACTTACAATCTACTCAAGCTCATCAGCGACACTGGCATTCAACATAGCTAACATCGACGTCAGCTCCGATCCAAACGAGGCCCTAACCAAAAATACTGAAATCTATGGAACCATCAGCTAACAGCGCCATAGGTGTTCTTAAAAACAAGTGAACTAGGTATGCTGACGACCCTCCAGTAGTATAACTGTCACCAGAGCAGAACACGGTACGGCTGTGCATCTATCAATATGGCCAAAGTGACCTTACCATACTACGCCGCGAGCGCTATAACATTCTGGGCCACATCAATGAACGCTTAAAAGATCTTACTATTCAACAAGCAGACTTCCTAGCAGATGACATCACTGCAACGGATGACGGTAGCATAATGTTTCGGGCAGCTCAAGCCTTGAGAGTTACTGACTACACACCAGCACTCACTGTACACACCTCTGAAGGACACTTTGCCGGGACTGGCCAGGGCAAAGCCTAGGAGATTTGAGAATGGTTCGAGGAACGGTTCACTGACCACGATGATGAGACCGTGCATCCGTTCCCAGGAGACCCCAGGCCATTAATTACACCAAGTAAAACAGCAGCAGTTGAGAAGGCACTCAAAGCCCTGAAAAATGGACCTGCATCTGGACCTTATGGCATGAACAATGAACTATTCAAATATGCAAGTGACATTGTCTCAAAACCGATCACGTACCTAATCAATTCAGGTTTTATGCACCACCTTCTCATTAAGGCACCTTTATCCCATTACCCGAGCCCAAGAAGCCACCTGGCCCTCCAGCAATATGTGACCTATTGTGCTCCTCAACGGGATGCGGAAACCCATATCCAATGTTATTCTATGCCGCATCCGATACTTCACCGTATCATTTCAAAGTGGCTTCAAATGTATACACAGCTGCGCAGATATTGTATGGGTTCAACGCATGCCTGTTTCGGTAGTCATGTCCAAACACTCGGATTTCTACAAAATTGGCACTGTCACGTGCGTTCGACAATTAACCGCCCAAAGATCCTAGATATACTAGCCAGGCCAGTTGCCATGCAGATGAGCTACGACTAGTGAGACTACTACTTGCAGATACCAAGCCGAGAATTTGAATCAAGTCAGTGAAGTGTGTAGAGGTTGAGGCATCTATCGGCTCCCCACAGAGAGATGGTCTATCTATCCCCTATGGTTTTTACCTCTTACCTTGCTGCTACATTGAAATCCATGCGGGAAAATTCCACAAGACCAAACCACCCTCCCGCCACCTCCACCCCCAGTGAGAATACTGGGTATGCCACTAGAGATGGAATATGCTGACGGTGTGGACCTCATAGACTAAGAAAAGAAACCGTTGACGATCTTCTCACAATAGCTGCAAATAAACAAAAAATTGACAATCTGTGTATGAATGAATCCAAAACAGAGTTCACCCACGTATACCTATCTACAAAGCATGAAACTAAAGAATATGACGATCCACTTCGTGGCTGTGAACCATGGAGGAAAAGCAAAATCCTGGGCTCACTGCTTTGTAGTACTGCTGACATTGCCGCACGCTTCATCATGGGGAACATAGCTTTCCAGTCCTTCTTGAAGCTATGGATTCGTAGATCAAAGATGCCTTTGATAAAGAGGCTACGTTTATACAATGCAACCTGCATATCCTCGATGCTTTATAACTGTAACAGCTTGACAACTCCAAAGGCAGCTCTAGACGATTTTGATGCCTGCTACCGCAAACACCTTTGCACCATAACTGTGTATCTCCCGCGCTGCGTTGTCCTGTGGTTACCGCCTCTGATTCGGCCTCGTACCGGCGGTACGAACAGACTCCCGACAATGGTTGGTTAGCTGGCCTCGGGAATTCAGAAGGGAGACTTCGCGTCACCAGGATGTACAAAGACTGACCGCTAGGTCTGGTGGAATGATCATGTTCCATGGGCCCAGCGAGCATTCCCGCCGGACCGAACACACTGTGTCACCCCAGCTATTCGTGTAGCATGTATGACATTACATAGTTAGAGCTAGTGTGGTCAGTTATTACCTACTTATTTTATAGGTTTGGCGCAGCGAGTCGAGGCCTGGCTTCTTGAGAAAATGTATTGAAGGGACGAACCGCAGTTGTCAGCAACGTACCCTTACACATCATCTGTGTGCACCATCTATGTTGTATCTCGCCAGACATAGCTAACTTATCCTTATATATATGCCATACTCTACACTGTATAAGGGATAAGCCCTAGCATAGTCTAACGTGTACGGATACACTAGTTTCATATAAAACTAAATATGTCTCATGTCAACCAATAAATCGGTGTTGGGAGAGAAAAGTGCCTCGCCTGGGCCTTGGTCACAGGAAAATACCTACCACGCAAAAACAGAGGAGGAGAATCGGTTAGTACCATTCTCCCATTTAGAATAAAGCAAATTTGTTGAATTATATATATATATATATATATATATATATATATATATATATATATATATATATATATATATATATATATATATATATATATATATATATATATATATATATATATATATATATATATATATATAGGTTTTGTTATTTTTATTTGGGGATGCACCCTGGTTGAATAGAAATTGGTGCAGTCAACCCCTAAACTTGTTAAGGCTTTAGTGGCTTCTGAATTATTTTAGTGGTCCTTCTTGTGGCGCTAGACTAACAATTAGTTGTTGAGTTCAGACATAGAAGGTTCAGCGCGCAAATGGCATATGCCTACTTAACCGTAACAAGTTTTTGCCTTCTTGCATAGTTCGCTCAAGCCCCCATCTCGGTCTGACTTATTGAGCAGACCCCTCAAGCCAACGGCGGGTACATGTTGCCAGTGAGACGAGTGCTGAAGCCGATGAGCGATTTCCGACTACGTGTCTGCACAACCATAAATAACAAGACAAAGACAGAACAGCACAAAAGCATTAAATAAGCACCGTATCTAGTTACGACGAGGCTGAAGAAGCCGATGGCAGACTATGGTGACCTTCCTTGAAGACGTGGAGGGCCCACTTGGCCCTTCCAGTCGCCATAGAGTTTGTCTGGAATCAGCGTCTTTTGCCACTGCCAGAGTGGCGAGAACGAACTGTATGAGACTCGGTCCCTGAGAACTAACGTTTAACTGCGTTAGGGCTATGTTAAATGCCCAAGATTCACTGCTAGGCCGTTACTACTATTATATTATTTCTCTGTGAATTCCTACTTTGGCATAAAGACTATCCTAAAAGGTTCCAGTGAAGGTACTGGGGAGGGTGCGTGAGTCGTCCTCATTTAGAATCTAGTTATTGAGGAACCTCTGCAATTCCAGGGGTCTGCCCTAGCCTAACCGAAAGGGGGAGTTATCAGATCAATGTAAGGCCAGTTTGGCCGGAGTTTTGGTGCAGAAAGAGAGACAGTTGCTGTAGTAGTTAAATGGTGTACTTAGACTCGTGGCCTGTATAGACTCCTTTAGTTGCTGTTCCACTAGTTACAATTTGTGGCACCGAAAAGCAAGCTTTACAATACAATGGCCGCTCAATGCAACCGTCTCTGTTTGCTACATTATTCTAGCCGAAACGTTTGAGCTAATATTAGGTTATGGTTTTGGTATTGTGTGTGTTATTCGTGTCTAGTGGTGCAAGCACGAGAAACGGTCCTTAGTGAAAAAGTGTTGCGTTCTGAAAGTTACGTGGTGCGTTATTGAAAGTCTGTGGTATTAGTTAAGCGAGTGCATATTTTGCTTTATAACTAAGTTAACTTAACAAGAAAGAAGTGGTCTAAGAACGGCACTCGCCGTAATACAGTTAAAAGAATTAGGTCTAGCTGACCTTGTGGGGCCTACTTTTAATCAGCACAAAATATAACACTTCACAAATGAAAGGCACCTATTAGACATCGGTGCAGGAAAAATAAGGTAATTACAGGTTATTCAGTTTAGCGCCTAATAGTCATCTGCGCATGAACTGTTCATGAAGATTGGTGCAGTCAATGCTGGCGTCACTTCATTTTAGGTACAAGCGAAATTACAGAAGACGAATTAGTCCCACAGTAAACAAGTATCTGTAGCGGAGAACGCTCCCTAGCATCTAAGAAATATCTGAAGAGTTTTCGGTACCGAAAAGAGGCAGAGAAAAAAATACGCTCTTAATGCAGTTTTAGCATGTCATAAATGTTAGTAGCGAGCATGGTCACGAGACGATCGACGTCGCTAGCTCAGGAGCGGCGGTGAAAGCAATGCTCACAGTGAAACGGCTTAAGTTAATGTGGTGCCTTAGCACTCAGAAATAGCCTAGAAACGGCTCTGAAATAGCCACTCTTTGCGTGGCTCGGACAAGTCTGGCGAGATATCAGATCAGGCGAATCTGTTCACAGTGTATAGGGTGGTATAGTCCAAAATTGGCACCTTCACTTATCGGTTTCACAGTCTCTAAGGCTGCAACCCCACTATTAATCTCTGGTGCGCTTATGGAAGCTGAAAAGTCGGCTAGAGGAACCTTATTTTTCTTTTAGTTTATTAGTCCTCAGATGGACAGAAAAATTGTGTCAGCGCCGTATCTACCGGGCCAGGTCTGGATTTAGGTACCGTCTGTAATTGCGTTGGTGTAGATTGCCGAAGCTTTTCTAAGCAGTGCTTGGGAGAGCCTTATGGTAATGACTACCGTATCGGACTACCTCCCCGTCCCGACTGAGGAATTGTAGGCGGTATCGGTTCTTTTATACATTATGGTGACCAATCAGAGGGCACCACTGGCAGTGTTTCAGCCAATCAAAGTACGACCATATTGGAGGAATCTGAAATAATCCTGTTTATGAGTCATCCCAAGATGCTTGAAATGTATTAACGATTTGGTAATTCGGGCGATTATATACACAAATGATGCCATACTCTACACTGTCTTGCAGCATAGCCATGCTATCTTGAATGGCGCGTATGCGTAATGCGCGCTCTTACGGACTGCGTTCTGACTCTCATAGGGCTATGTGCACTGGTCTGGGGGAGATGGGGAGGGGGGGGGGGTAAGTTTGGCGCATCTCAGCCCGTTTTAACCCAGCACCAAGCGATCCACACAACATCTGGACACAGATGGCCACATCGTTGCTGTTTGTAAAAGTCGCCCAGCAAAGACGCAGTCCATTTGACCATGTTTGACCATGTGCTATGGATGCCAGAAGCCACACCAGCACAGAGAGACATGGAATCCGCTCTACTGGGATCCAGCAAATACAAAGCCAGAAGACTGACTCTCATAGGGCTATGTGCACTGGTCTGGGGAGATGGGGAGGGGGGGTTTAAGTTTGGCGCATCTCAGCCCGTTTTGACCCAGCACCAAGCGATCCACGCAACATCTGGACACCGATGGCCACATCATTGCTGTTTGTAAAAGTCGCCCAGCAAAGATGCCCCATGTTTGACCATGTGCTATGGATGCCAGAAGCCACACCAGCACAGAGAGACATGGACTCCGCTCTACTGGGATCCAGCAAATACAAAGCCAGAAGAGGACGCCATTGTATAAATCTACTAAGCGTACGAGGTGACCTCATGAAAACAGGACGTGGTACACTCAAATCAAAATGGACTCGAGGAAGCTAAGGATTTCAGCTGAGGACAAGACACGACACCGTGGTCAAAAGCGAGGAAGGACTGATTGCAGCTGTAGGATGTTTCTACTACTACAGCTGCAGAATGCAGTAATAAAAATAACCCTAATGGAGTACAACTTGGGTACATGGTTGAGTATACCGAGAGGATGCAGGATAGCCACATAGAGTTCATCAGGTTAAAGCTCGAGGAATTTCTGACCTGGCTATTAGACCTCTATTTTTTCAACTTTAAGATTTTCCGTTTATTCATTTATAATGAGAAGACCTCACGGTTCTTGTACACCAAACTGAATTACGGTCTGCCCTCAGATCTGGCACGTACATGATGCCTTATTTCTGTGTGTAAAGCATGATTCATAGTCTCGTGCTTCTATTGTGAAATACAACTAGAACCTGATATTAACCTTATATACGAGCTCGAGATAAATCTTAGCTTTGTGTCTCAAAACTAACGTCCTAAGGAACATCTTACATGGCATTGACTCATTGAATGCCAGCAATGTGCAGACTCTTATACTCTACCCTCTACAAACACCGAACACTTATTATGCAGGCGGAATTCAGCCAGGAATACCCTTACCAACCGAAGTTCAAAGTGCAATGCACTAATATTCCCTGAACCAAAGTGTTGTCTGTTAAAATGTACAACCCGAAATAGTCTAAATAGATGATTTGTAATCACCTGCAATTCCAAAATTGTGTTTGTGACACTAATATAATAATGTTGTGTGCGTTGCTACCGTCAAGCAACAGCGTCATGAGACACGTACCTGACGTGGCAACAACAACTTGCAGCCAATCAGTGATCACATCTATATGGGATGCCGAACTATTGCTACACGCGCATAGCAACGGCTATTCGCATCAACAGCAAAAACTACAGGCTATCTCCGATTTAATTAAAAATCCTGTTCTTTCAATGTCTATACCTATAAATAGCAATACCACGCATACAGCATTAAATGTATTTTATCACATGCCTAAATATCACTGAATATTACATTTACTCATTTGAAAGACCATAATAATATCGGACTAACTTAATAATGCAATGCTGTGGTAGCGCATGAACATTCCTATCTGAGATGACGAGAGCAATAAAGGTCATGCTCGCCATGTCGAAGGATATCTGCAAATAATAGTCAGGTGACGATGCGCCCTAAAGTTAGCTAATCTCCCGGTCAGATCAATCCCCATATTTACAATATGTATAAGGATCTTAAACATACATAGTTATTATTTTTGTCCCGAACGTTTAACAACATCCCATGTCTGTTTGCCTCAATAATAGTGTCTTGGCCCCTGGGTACACACACACAAACGCACGCACGCACGCACGCACGCACGCACGCACGCACGCACGCACGCACGCACGCACGCACGCACGCACACACACACACACACACATACATATATATATATATATATATATATATAT
Source organism: Chaetoderma sp. LZ-2023a (assembly GCA_034401795.1). Taxonomy (NCBI): domain Eukaryota; kingdom Metazoa; phylum Mollusca; class Caudofoveata; order Chaetodermatida; family Chaetodermatidae; genus Chaetoderma; species Chaetoderma sp. LZ-2023a. The sequence goes on from CM067369.1 coordinate 196,062,802, forward strand.
ATATATATATATATATATATATATATATATATATATATATATATATATATATATATATATATTACTGTTACATATCGAAAACTAGGAATGTAAGCAATAACACATTGCTAGTTTTCGATATGTAACAGTCATTATCGGCTTAATGTATTTTTTAATTAGACAAGCATTTGTACTAAAATCAATTCTATGATGGAATCATTTCATATCAATGCTTTGTTTGTAGTATTTGACAACATTATCAAACTGAAAACACGCTATATTGTTTGCAGATCAGCATTGTTACGTCATGATAAAAATCTATACCACTTCGATGGCTAATCGATGAACCCACCTTTAGCTATGGCCCGCCAATCTCGAACTAAGCTTTCGCCCATGATTTGTGCGTGTTGAGAACGATCTATATTATTTCAATCCTGAATTCCCAAAACAAAATTTCATGGTAACTATAGAGCTAACATGTTGAATATTTTGAAACTAATTTGACTGGGTGCCTATGGCAGCAACAGCGCTTAGGAAAATTATTTTCAAAATATTCAATATGATGTATATTGAATGGTAAAGACATACAATTCATACAACTGACGGGCTTTTACAAGTTCATGACGGACTTATCTATGCCATTCATTACGCATTCTGATTGTGACTTCAACCTCAATGTAAGCCAATTCATTATGATGTCATATACATGAGAGAGAGAGAGAGAGAGAGAGAGAGAGAGAGAGAGAGAGAGAGAGAGAGAGGGAGAGGGAGAGGGAGGGGGAGGGGGAGGGAGGGAGGTAGGGAGGGAGGGGAGAGAGAGAGCGAGAGAGAGAGAGAGAGAGAGAGAGAGAGAGAGAGAGAGAGAGAGAGAGAGAGAGAGAGAGAGAGAGAGAGATTCATCCATCAATTCGTGCCCTGGCGCTTAATAAATTCATTATTAAGACATTGTTTAGGCGGGAGTATTAACACTACGCCCACTGCAGAATGTCCACCGCTGGGCATACCATTACCAGCGAACAAAGAACATCCTTATTCGATTCAACAATATTCGCTACAGGAGTAATCTGGCTAGATATATTTTGTTCAGTCATTTGTAATCTTATTATGGATGCGAGGTCACAGATATGTGTCATGCCCTACAGTCAAACCTATTTATACTGGACACTGACATTTGGGCCCACACGATCGTGGTTCGTCAAAACGGCTGATCATCTTGAGGCTCTCAAATACCATTCATTTTCAAAATAATTGCGTTTTGAAAGTACTCATAGACGGTCCACAAAGCGTCCGCTATAGATAGGTTTTACTGTACGGATATCAAAGCATGTATTTATCTTCTGTATATGACTTCAATGCCACTAACGCTTCTTTTTTTGTTGCTCTGTCTTCGTAAACTAATTTCAGATCGCGTTGTGCATTACTTTGTGCCGGCATGGTTATCTGATTTCCAAAATTCACGTAATGCATATTTAACCCTTACCACTCTTATGTCAATATTCTATCTTTTACTCTGTCAATATCGAAGAGATTGGTGTACATTTTTCAACAATTTTAGTAAACGATGTCGCTGTCTACGACAGCGACATCATCCACCAAATTTGTTGAAACTGAACACTAATTGATCTCTTGATTACATTTCAAAATTTTTAAATTTTAACATCAGAGTGGTAAGGGTTAAAAATTGTTTTGCAAGAAATACGACCAATTGCTCCTCTGTTAATTCGTGGCGCATTAATCTATTCCCGATTACGCAACCGCGTTGTAAAGTAAAAAAAAGAACCCGGAAGATTTAAATCTGTTCGTACGCTAGGGATTTGTAATCGAAATTATTTGTCTCAGAAATCCCACCTGCGAATGATTGTTAGTTGACATTGTATGCGCTGACTTGCAATCCACGGGGGATTCTGATGGGATTTGATGGTCATGCGATTGTATTGATTGCTATTTTGCAAAGCCACATGGTATGCAATGATTGTATAATTGGTAAAAACTATTACACTAATCTCGTCATAGTCTCGTGGATGCACACATGTGGCGACCCACCTGAGGTGTGCTGGAAATAGCTGCAATCGGCCGCCAAATAGCAAACCGTTTTGATATTGGCGACCGGTTGTGAGCGACCAAAATAGCAGTGCAGCAGGGTGGGAAACGTGTCATCCCATTGTCATGTACACCCATATTATCTGACATTGGTTATTATAAATCGCTACTGTGCGGCGAGACTTAATGACTCGTATGCCATCCTCATTGCAGGCACGTATTGTTGCAAACCAGGTAATGAATTGGTCTAGACATGCCATGTGCTTCCCCTCAGCGTAGTGCCATAGCTGCCCGTTGTTAGCACCAGTTTCAGTAAGAGGATTGCACGGGCTTGGTCCACTTTCACTATCCCGCAAACGTTACTTAAGGAACCAGCAGATGGTTCAGCTGTATTCAAGACACCATGTTCATGAGCCATGGCTTCTATTGGCGTGACACCAACATGTATCAGATCATCAACGGACAAATCAATTAGATGAGAGATTATTGTCATATTGGCAACAAAGTCAACGTTGCTATTCGGTTTCGGTCGCTCTTCTCCGCTTCACTATGGCCGTAGTTGACACAAACACAGATATAATGGTACCAGTTTCTACATACAGGTCATACACTCAGGTGTAATTTATAAACATAAAAACATATATTATTGTCAAGTCTGTAACCATGCTTGCCATGTTACTGCCGATCATGAAAGCAGCTAAGCACAGCATGGGTCTCTATATAAACTAGAGACCTAATGGCGCCTTAACCCCTTGTCTGTCGGCGACGCCCTACAGCGCTCACAATGCTAATCATATCAACTAACACTTTAATGATCCAGATTTGACACATAATGGACTTTTCCAGTCTTATCAAGCTAAGCTCCACCAACAATTGCAGGATCCCGTGTTGGGATCGATCGACCCCTGAACTCCCTGACTGTCAATTTCCAGAAAAAATATACAGGTAAGCTTTTGAATATTTTGAAACTAGTCAATTTAGTTTCAAAATATTCAACAGCATGTTTATTAAATAGTAAAGACATACAATTCATACAACCACTAAATCTAGGCATTCATGACGTAATGATTATGATGTAGTAATAGTCTTGATTGATCAAACCACACCTTCTTTCCTGTGTAGTGGGGTAACTTGTTATATGTCTTCCACCGAGACTGGAAAAATAGAAGTCGATGGCATAGTGATGGCCGAAGTACTTCCATGGTCTCATGAAATTGCAGGTAGCTGTTATGTTTCACACGAACTTATAACTATTGCAAACATAATAACCAATACGTGCTTGCATAATATATGCAAAGTACAATGACGTTTATGCCATTAGCATGTGCAACTACGCCTCGAGACCCATTTTGTGGTGCATGGATGGTGTGCAGAATTATACGAGTGTCCGCTTCTTCTTGAGTTGATTCCATTTCTGGGACATACGATACAACTTGATTGATAACTAATAGCATTTTGTCTCTTCTTCGAATCCTCCCCCAAGATAGAGCTGAACTTTGGTGTGCTCCCACCGGTTTGCTGTCCATTTATCACACATAAAATTGAGATCAGTCTTCGTTGATATAGAAGAAAGCAGTCGACTACTTCTTGAGCATAATATTGTTAATTTCAAATGATTAACCCATCTGTGCAGTTGCTTTTCTTTGTTGCACATTTGTGACTTAAGGCTGACGTCTCTGTATCTATCACAAAAGAAGTGCATGGTCTAGGTATATGCAGGAGGGTCATCTAACAACTTTTGCAGATAGCAATTGGATATTATGCTAAAGCTTCCCCCTTGATAAAAGACCATTTCCGAGTAGAATTCATAGCATCCATCACCTGCGACCGCATTCATTCCTGTTTCCAGAAGGCTAGGAATAGATTTCATATTTGTTTTTTTAACAACACTTTCACAAGGTAGTTTTTTCCCTTTCCCACACGGTGTACCGTCTTCATTAAATAAGCAAAGACTGCACTCTATTCATAGTTTTCAATAGTACTTACAACATCAACATGTTCTCCTCAGGCTATTAGCTACATCTTCATCAAAAGGGCCTTCATTTCATGGGCTTGCTTTGCTGTTTGTGTAATGACTGTAGTTTACATGGCTTGCTTAGCTTTGCGCATAGCTACTTGTCGTTCTTGTTAGATTTCAGTTTTGTGTACCCGTTCCCCTTTAAGTAAAGACTACTAAGACACATCTGGATGTGTTAGTTATTACAGTCTGTTGGTTTATAATCTCCTTTGGATTCTGGTGTTGAGTGTGGAATGCTTTAATATGTGTGGCATCTGCATGTACAGCATGGTGGGTGTGCGCTCATGGACCAATATTGAGAACATGGCCATTCTCAGAAGCATATGTGTTTTTTCTTTCCTCTATAGCTCTATAATATTACGTAACTGTTCTATTTTCTGATGACTTGAGTCTCACCGGCTTCGCAGTGGGCGCCATCTGGAGTAGAGGAGTCGTGATCACGCATTAGCTTAAACTCTGTGGAGCGCTTTGTACATAGGCATTTTGTACGGGCAGCTTAGTTCATTGTTATCCTTTCCAAAACATTCTTGGCATCTACAGCATAGGTTTGCTCTAAGAGCATGTTAGGTGATCCTGCGTTCTGATTGCCACCTCATATGTTAGACTACCGACGAAGGCACCATTCATAACAATTATGTGGATATCCGAAGTACTTACTAAAGAGCAGCTTATCTTGCAAGCGTGGCAATGACTACTGGGAATATTTGTGATGACACGTTGCCGCCATGTATGGTAGGTTGATTGTCGACTCTTTAAGAGTACGCAGACAAATCCATTCGTGTTGGTTATAAATGAACTTGTGGAATATATCTATCATCTCATAGATTATGTTTTATATATTCCATATCATTCATATCCTGTCACATTCCAGTTTATGTATCACAAGTATCTGCTTTGTAATATCGCGTAAATGTTGAACATTGATCGCCGCCATTTTATTTTTTCAAGCGATAGTGTGTGATGTCATGTAAGTGACATGTAACATGCATTACATTCGTTACTATGTATTAAACAGCAACAACTTCCAGTCAAATTAATTTCAAATAATTCAACATCTTACATGCATAATTTCCTTTATGCCACATTGCCGAACTATAGCTGGCACATCTATGACTGCGCATATATACTGAGGCAGACACGGTTGGGTTTTTCTGACTGGTTGAAAAGTAAGTAATGACAGCCGTCATAGGTTGTAGAAATGTATCAACATTTAGCTACTAAAGCCTGACTATCTGTCATTGTCACCATGACAAAAATTAAAATGGCAGGGATCGGGTATGTGTGGCAAATTCTATCACCTGAATGGTTAGCATAAAATAAGGTGTGACTTCCTTTAACACATATCAACCAAATACAGCTGTAGGTTTACTATGTATGGAATGATTGAACTGGTCAAGAGAGTTCTGTGAATCGGTTAGTTGTGTGACAATATTTACAATCAGCTGGATTTGTTCGGCTACACTACTGAGCTACGACTTCTTCAATAACGTGTGAGATCCTATTATTCCAAGTAAAGCTATCGGTCTGTTCGGCCCACTTTGCAAATGGTTACCACTATAAATGGTTGCACGCCTAACCGAGTACCCGAAAAGCATTGAGAGGTTGATAATTAGTCTCCTCTTTCATCACTGATTTCTTGACAGTGCCTTCCGACCAATTAGTTCCATAGTACCTCTATCTTGGATCATTTGCAAATGCCCTTAACACAATGGACCTTTACATTTTTAGCTATGCACCGCCCATCACAAGCTAAGCTTCACCCACACATCGCCGTGTTGGGAGTGATCGATTCCCGAATGCCCTAGCTATCAATTTCCTGAAAACTATACAGGGAGGCTGTTGACTATTGTGTAAGTAATTTGACTGGGTGCTGTTGCTGCCTATGGCAGCAACAGCGCACAGTCAAATTAGTTTCAAAATATTCAACAGAATATTTATTAAATGGCAAAAGCAAACAAGTTGTACACCAGCGCATAGACCGTCTTCAAATATGCGTTCGTGACGTACTTATCGACGTCCTTCATGACATCATTTATTATGATGTCCTTGTACACATCACGCAGTTCATTATGGCGTCATATGATGGGTGGGTACTCTGGAAAGGTGAATTGCTTTGCTTGGTGAAATACATCTAAGAGTAATACTGCCTTTCCAAATATGTCTCTGTTCTTCTGACAAATAGCAGTGGCTATTTCATATGTAGCTTGGTTACCTGTCATGATTTAGATAGGGGTTAAGATATGTTTGCAGGAGGAACCAGTTCCACTTTGAGTTTGGCAGGATTGTTTGGTGATTCTGGAACGAATGGTAGGTAGCCAATCGTTTTATCTTTCTGTTTATCAGACCGTCTTGCGCAGAGTACAGATACATTAATTAAACCTCGTAATAGAACATACACACACCACCGTACAGTTGACATGTATTTACATATGCACGCACATACTCACGCACATCGGGTTATATATCTCGAAAACATTGTATGGTGCATGGCCATCTGGGATTTATAGGTTTCAATTGTCACAATCAGCATGTGATAACTATAATGGCATTTTGACATGACAGCCTAGGTTAGAATACATGTACATGTATATTGTTAGAACGCAATCTGGTGGCTTGGTGAGTCTTGTATATTGGAACATGAGCCCAATTGTGATTTCCGAATAAATCGAAATTGTGATTTTTTGATAAGTCGGAGGGTTGCCATCTTGGATTTCTATTTCAGGGAATTGAGCAAAAAATTGGACGAGTTATACGTACTTAATTTATTACTATCGTACAAAAGAAGGTACCCACATGGTTACACCAAATATAGCAGGATGTATCAGGTGTAGCCCAGGGTTGTTATGGTGGGGTGGGGGTGGGTGGGGGGCGGTTGGGTGTGGGTGTGTGTGCATAATCAGCGTTTACTATTGAGCTAATAGCGGACCATAATAGGGAGTATTTGCCCCGGCCTCATATGTTGACTACCCCCTCGCTAATTTCTGCTATAAAAAATAAATTGAGTGAATAATACGTTTTACGCGGTTTCTCATTTTACAAACGAAAATAGTTGTTTCAGTGGACATATCAGGGTCTATTTTAATTGTAAAGAGGGGACCTACATAACAGGATATGGTCCAAACGTGGTATTTTGTAGTGTTCTGGATGGTAAAACAACAATTGCCATAATTATATTTATTTTTTGTTTCGAAAAAATTGGCATATCAGAGGCAATTAATGGACAATCAGTTAAATTATTCTATTTTTAGTTTTTGATGCCATTTTGTAGATTCGATTTATGTGTCGGTCAAGACTTATTGAGTGGATATACATGAAATTAAATGTATATAATAATATTATCTAACAACCGGCTAATGGTCCATATTTACCTCTGGACAAGCAGGTGATGCGATAAGAGAGCATCTAAATTTCAAATCTTCCCGCGCAGGACCCATCTCCCCTTCTTGTTTATCTTTTAAGTTGAAATAATCCGAAAATATTTTTTGCCCCAGCCCTGGTAAATAATGCTTAATCGAGCGCTGCACAAATGGTATGTAGATTGGCAGCTCATATGCGATTCACCCAAGATCCTTATATTCCATCTCGGCGAAAACAAACATGAACTTATATATATATCAGGATAGACACTGGCTGGCAGCCACCCGGCTATCTCAAACACAAAAAGTAAGAAACCATCTAGGAATCTATATTGATGAGAAATTCAACATTTAGCATGCACATCAGCAGACTGGGTGTCACAAAAAGACCATTCGGTGACATGGACATGACAGCATTCGGGTTACTGTACACAACCTTAGTTATCCAAATTTTAGAGTATCGTTACTAGACGTGTTGAGCACACCTATTAACCATATGAACCCGAAAGTCCCAATAACAGAAATACTTTTCAACTTTATATTTATTCTATTGCATACTCCGAAACTAATTTGACTGAAAGATGTTGTTGTCCATGATAGCAACAGCTTCCAGTCAAATTAGTTTTGAAATATTAAAAAAAACTTACCCTTATAGTTACCTTGAAATTGATAATCTGGGTACTCCGGGTTCACAGAGTTAAGACAGTCAAAATCAATAGAAAATATTCAAAGAAAAGTTAATAACTTACCAGATTACTTGCTACAGTAAAGAGCTTCAGCGACGACTATAGACACAGAACACCCAACACCTTTTCCAGAAAGTATGGTCGGACGCGTGGGGATTTGATAGAAGTCCGCACACTCACACATAGCGCTCACAAGGTAGATCAGGGACAATTCGTCGTCGTCGTCGTCGTCGGAGGAGGAGGAGGAGGAAGATGAGGAAAAGAAGGTGTATGGGTGGGGTGGGGCGGAGAGGAGTGAGGGGCGTGGTGGGATTAGGGATGGGGTGGCTGAGTGGGGGTGGGGCTGGTGTGTGTGTGGTGGGGGGGGGGCTGGAGGTCGGGTGGGGGTATAGGGGGTGGAGAGGAGTAGGAGAAAAGAGACACCTTACAAAGGCTTCCAAGCTTCAGACCATAATTAATATAACATATCATTTTAAAACAAATTCGAGGGCAGCCTGTTGCTGCGCCAGTCAAATTAGTCTCAAAATATTCAACAAATATATTTCTTACCTTGTAAACGATTTACCGTATTTGGTCTTTCGTGTTCAAATGTTTAATGCATTTTCCATTCTCCAGGTGTACGCAAAAGAGGAGGAGATGCCCACCCACATTCTGCCCGAGATAACACGCATACTCTTTCATCTCTTCGGGCAGAGATTTATCTTCTATCGACAAATTCAGAGTAAGTAGATTCGAATTAATTTTAAAAGAACAGATTAATGTTCTTTGATAATAGTATTATGTTACGCGAAAAAGCTAAAATTGATTATAACTGCGCAAGTATAAACTTCTATATTATAAGTTTACGAGATACCAGTGTGATAGGCTGAGTGCATACGTGATTTAGGTCCATGCCCGTTAGGTATGTTTATTCTGGAACAGAACGTGACTTACCAGGCGTGGGCTGTATTTGGCTCTGATTATGGCAGCCGTGTTGTGCCGACTGCCTGCCCTGGCACAGTCGAATGCATCACTCAATTTCTATGTGGCCGTCCTGGTATAGTAGACTAGCAAATGACCACTCAAAATAACCCATGTCCATAATCCCCGATGATTTTACTATGTGTTATGAATAAGTAGGTTGAGTAGTTATGTCACCAGAGCTCAAAAGGTCACCGAATTTTCTTACCACTTAAAATCAAGCATCTGTGCAATATTGTGACTGGCAAAGTGCTAATAAAAGTGAGACGTAGCTAGCACGCATAGTATTATACTAGTTAGCGCGCGGAGACTGGCAGCTTATGTATATAATTACCTGTATTGTGGCGATTCCGTGATACTTGACTGTTTACCCTGCTCTTGGTATGAATCAATACCAGAATTGGATGGGGAATTAAAAACTTTGAACATAATCAAAATCGGTTCAGACCTATCGAAGATATCATGAAAAAGAAACGAACTATTTTGAGCTCCAACTGAGCGGTGACATAGCTAGGGCGCGTGCTTGGTAGGGTGAAAGCCAGGAACTATTTGATCAGCTACCAAACCTCGCACACAACGCGCGCACTGATTGGCTGAGTCTCGCTGGTGCTACGTCAACATTTAGTATAAAAGGAGCTCTGAAAATCAGAAACAAGCGGACCCGGGCAAAGTCGTGCAAGCTACCTCGTCACGGTACACGGGCGGGAGCCATGCAAGACTATGTGCAGATCCTGTAGACTACGTGTACAGTTATCGTGGCGTCGGAGTAGCGTGGTGTTGCCGGTGAGCTAACCGCTTGGTGCACAGTCTGGCTAAAGTTGGACACACTGCCTCGTCGTCTCTTCGCAACGCATGCCCTGTCTACAGCTCTACTAGTGACACAACTGCTGCCCAGTTGGGATGCTGAAAGGTGAGCGGTGTTCTGCAGATGTCTGTCGTCTTGGACACGTGGTGCCTAGCCGTATAGCCACTGTACGAGCGGTCAAAAACCCCTGGACCAACTACAGTAGTGAACTAACAGTGTGACGTGAAGTCCAGGCGAGGTCGGATGCGCTACCTGGTCGTCTCTTAGGAGAGCAATCCCGTTCTTCAGCTCTACTCTACACAACTGCTGCCCAGTCTGGTCAGCTGACAGTGAGTGGTGTTTTGAAGTCTGTCGTCCTTGGGATGTGGTGCCTGGCCGTATATCTTCTGCTTCCAGTGTATGCATATCATCTGGCTTGGCTGCACTAGTGAGCGAGCAACGTGGCGCACTGGACACGCTCGCCCAGATTATCCAGACGAAATCGGCCTGTCATGCTATGGGCAGTGGAGATGGTCCAGACTTCCCTCCAAGCTTTCTGGGCCTATTGACAGATGTCACCACAAGCGGTAGTTACCTAACGTTGTCTTTTACCATCTGTCACCATCAGGCGTCACCATTGACGAGAAAACAAACAGGTAAGAATGGCCAAAACATGCAAAGCAGGTACTCAAACCAACAACCATTTTCAGGGCTATATAATCTGTTAACGGCCCTTTTCAGAGCCATATGTCACCATCGGTCACCACAAAGGGTGTCGCCAGTCGAATCAACACCAACAACAGCAACGTGCGTCACAACAACAACAATGCACGTACTTTGTACGGCATCCAGCCCTTTTCAGGGCTTAAACATCCCTTCTCTGAGCCACATGTAGCCTTCATTTATGCCCATAGGGCAGCATTGTCTTGACGTGAATTGGACCTGTTCAACATGGACCCAAACTATACGGCATCAAAATAAATCAATCATCATCAGAAACAAGCGGAAGGGAGGAGGTTTCGGTCCGAGTGGGAGCAATCTCATTGGCCTGCTGCGTGGAGCTCACGTTCTGCACTCTACACCAACGCAGCTTATTTTGGTCAGGTTCCCTCGTAGGACACATGCACTCCACATCGTACTAAGTTTTTGGACGCTCCTGGCAGATCCAGAGGGGCAAAAATTCAATCTAAAAAGAAGGCTTCCCATTCCACCATCACCACCACCAGAGGTACCTTCACTGTGGTGTAGCCTTTTGGCAGTTACCATCTAAATTCTAGTACATAAGAACAGTGCTGTTCATGATATCTCGCCAGACTTGCTGTACCACGTCAAAACGGTGTTGAGGAACAATGGACGCATCCAGCATAATAAATTAATGTTTTAACTGCAGTCCAGACTAGGCCATTGTTTTACACGCCGCAAGAGCTAAGCTGTGCGGATAGTGTTGCGCTGAAACAGAAATCCTGCATTATATATTTATTAGTCTTCAAAAAAGGGGAGCATTCGTCACTCTCGCACCAAATACAGCATGCCACTTTTGTGGTGGATTAGACACTGTGTATTATGTGCGGAAACTTGTTAGCCACCAGAAATAACTTTACTCTTCACTGTTCCTGAGTAGTGACTGCATCAGCTAGTACCGTGCGGTAAATCACCAAGCAGCAATTACACCGCGTGCCAGCTCGCACTGCAAGTATGCGGCGCATCAATTACATGTGACATTTATTGAATTCTGCACTGATGTCTAATGGTAATAGGTGCAACACATAGGAATATATCTTAATTATATTATACCGTTTTTCACTAATAAGTACCAAAATTAGAGATACTACAAGGTCTGGTGCGACGTCCGTTATAAGCTTTTACTGTCTATAATTATTTACATTGTAACGGTGCCAGCAATTAAACGGTACTGCAGGTCAGATGCGACCCCATTATTTTCATGTTTTGTATAAATGTAATGAGGCATTCTGCGAATTAAGTTACTGCTTATATTATTAGTTAGTTATAACAAAACTTACCACATTCTTGGACCGCAGTTCACTCAGGTTACACTATGCATCAGCAACAAACGCATCACCTTGTACTTCCCTACAGTAACAATTTTTCACTAAGGTCGCTGCTCAAGCTCTCACTAGCGAACATGACATGCTGTCACTAAACCTAACTATGAAAGCTCTATAGGATAGGGTTAAAAATAGCCCAGGGCGACTACTCTTTAAACGGAGATTTGTTATTGTAAAACTATTTTTGTGTGCTATGGCACCGTTATATTAAGTTATATTAACGTATACCGTTAGTTTCCATAATTGGACATTTACATTAAGGCCTCCTAAATTCAATGAACGAGTCTTACCACGTTTCTCTGGGGTTTCTTGACGGTCGGAATCAAGGTGTCGATGCCCATTCACTCCCTCCCGTATCTTCTGATACTTATTAGCAAAGCTTTTATGCCAAAGTAGGAATCACTGTGAAAATATAATTATTGTTGCCTGTCCCAGCAATGTGTTCTTTGGGCAACTTTCTTTAAGTATAAAGCAGCTAAATGATAACTCCAGGGTGTGGATCTCACATGATCGGCACTTGAAACATTAGGTGACAGATAAGAACACAGATCGCCATCTAACTCAAACGGTGACTGGGCGTGGCATTAGAGCCCACCACGCCCTCTGGGAAGGCCACCATAGATGGAAATCTGTTTCTTTCTACCCAGCGTAAATAGGTTAAATGCTTCTGTAATGTGACTTGTCCCTGGCTTGTTATTTGTGGTTGTGCTGCGGTACGCAGAGGGATTGATTTGCGGTTCTGAAACTACCACCAGGCAACATGTTGCACGCTGTTGGTCTGAGGCACTCCGTGGGGGTATTGGCAACGGTACCGAGAATCCTCGCCAGGAAGACATTCTCGTTAAAGTAAGCAGGTGCTAAGCCATTTGCGGCCTAAAATTACTGTGATGGAGGCCCGCGCGAGGAACTTTCCTCTCGCAAACCAATACATTTTGGCCGGTCTGAGGCAGATATAGTTTATATTAAACCAACTGATTGACCGCGCTCGGACCCACCCTCACGGGGACACTTCCACGATACACCTTATATATGTATAGATCGGTTAGCTACCTCTTTTTTTTATAAAGCAACACATGAGTACCATTGTTTAGCTCTTTTTCTTCTTCTTAGTGGATTGCGTCATTACCACTCCCACATCTATGGAACGACGGCAAGACACACTGGTAATACGAACAGCCGAGACGAAACGGCATTGTTCAATTTCCGCAGCAATGGCTGCACGCGTCCACTGAAACGTGATCGCTTAACTAGCCCTGGGGGTCTGTCTTTGTGGACACCAGAGATGCACGGCATCCACCACCCCTCACGCCCACCCCCGATCCCCGAGACTAGCTAGCTAGCGACATCTTACGGAAGAGCAACGCATACCCCTGGCGGAGGCGCAATACATACCCCTGGCGGCTACATTAACATCTTACAAGATGACTATTAGACAGAATATCCATTATTGTGGCCTCTAAAATGTCTTACATCTTATATATATAAATATATCATTTGAAAAAGTAGGCCACAAGAGCTCAAATGGTAACAAATGTTGCCCAGTGCTGAAACCCATGCAACCATGCATTGTTGTGATTGACAACATGGTAATGGTGCACCATGCTAACGAAGCAACATGTCCTTGTTAACCCATTGAAAAGTGAAGTTGATGAATGATATGTACCATCTCTCAATCCCAAAAGGGTTAATGTTCAACATCACACTGTCAAATTAGTTTCAAAATATTCAACACCTTACCTGTATAGTTTTCTGGAAATTAATAGTCAGGAAGTTAAAGGGATCGATAGATCCCAACACGATCGAGGTGAGGCCGGAACCTAGCTAGAGATGGGCGTGACATAGCTAAAAAGGGAAAGGTCCATTATATATTGTACTGCAAAATGAAATAAACTTAACACCACATCTAAATAAAGTAGATGAAAGGTATTCATCTGGTATATTCACACCAGAGTGCTTGAAAATATAACTGTTAAAATTGCATACTTTTAAAGGCTTAAATTGTGTACTTAGATATAATGAAACGAAATAAATCTTTCATCCCATTATTAATTAATATAATTTTTTTAAAGTTGTGAAATTGAATTTAAGACGCGAGCCCCTAATTCCAATTACTGCCACGGCTGCCACGCTCAGAGCCAACCTAAAGAAATATTAATTTATATGGCATGAGATGACCATATATTAAGATTTATTTCGCTCCATTACATATAGGCACACACTGTAAGCCTGTAAAAGTATACACAGTGAATTCCAGGTCATTCTGGTGTGAATATGCACCTTTGTATACATTATTACTCCGAGTGATTGTATCTATGCGCACTATATAGCACATAATACATCTACCAACACTCTTTGAAAATAGTGTCTTTGAATTACTCACCATCTCTCAGATGATGGTGTTGCTATGACTACCACTTGAACTGTCCTTCTCGCCATTCTCTATCCTGTCACCTTCACTCTATAGAATACCCACCAGCATACCAGGCAATACATCATCCTCACAACATGTGAGTTCGAATCTTTGTTTACATCTCACAGTCCAGCTAGTATTTTAAGTTGGGTGTGTATGCCTGCTTTTGGTACATAGTTTGTCTTTCTTGCCGAGTTTATCGACGTCATTCATGACGCCTTTGGCTATGACGTCATCATACACGTCACGTAGTTGATTATGACGTCCTATGATTGATGGATGATCTGGAAAGGTCCAGTATGTTACCTGATAGCTAACGAAGTTGGTGTAGGAGGGGGTGGGCGATATCGTCTTTTAGATCCTGATGCCATTTCCAGATATTTACCTAATAGTTTGCTAAGGCAAACTCTTGGTGCAGGTAGAGTTGATAAGTCCACACCTTTCTTGGAGTTAAGCCCTTTCCCTGCCTCACCTTACGGTGTCATTACTATGGAGGAACGAGGTGAACCGATGCGTGCTATGTGAGTCGCCTTGTGCCTTGGGCAAATGCAATTATTTAATGAAGAAAGGGATACTCTGAAGTATTCCATGACTCACTAACGGGTTGAAAATATTTCTAACAGTAATCAAGCATACAATAACAATATATGCCATTGTTGATGTCAAAGCGGCTTAGGATGATGTTGGGCGGGAGAAAGCCGTGATGGTATTTGAATTTATGATTGGGCATGAATGGGTAGCCTATCATATAGAAAGGTCCATACTAAAGCAATATCCACATAATTTATGATTGGTACCTTTGATTTGTCGGGGTCCGCTCTGAAAATGATAGAAGAATGAAGAATCAAGGTGTGGGTGCCACTTATCGGTTTCTCCTCCATGCAGACAAGCATGGATCATGCCACCAATGACTGGCGTGTAATTCAGTTTGGTACAATAACGCACGGGAGCTTGCGTAGTTTTCTCTCCTCATTGCAAACAAAACACATCCTGGATCAATAAATTTGGCCAAATTAGGTGATTTACGTGTTCCGAGATGCCAAGAAATATATATACAGTAGACAAAGCAATAGACAAGACACGGATGAAACACGCAAAATCGAGAAGCGCATGGGGCTGGCGCATCTGAAGAACAAGGCAGCTATTGAGACACGATATATGCATGCAGTAATTTTTCGTTTTCAGTACATTTAGGGGGAAATTGGTGACAATATTTTGACTTCTTGTGACCGGAGAATTCCACTGATTTGCTGATAGCATATAGGAATAAATAGTAGCTCCTTGAGGGGAATATCTTGAGAGGTCAGCCATTATTCTAGGTTACGTTGATGTGGTATTATGCTCATTTAATTTTTCAGTACACCATAATTGTATTTCTTTCGCTATTTAAAAACTGGACATGTCAGTTACCATAGTCCCGATATTCCGTGAAATAAATAAACATCGATCCTTTAAACTTTCTCAGACTGTGTCTAATACTCAGTCCAGATTTTAAGCAGTGAGCAAAATCAGTGACCTTTTGACATCTAATGACCTAATTATTCAACTGATTTGCGCATAGCATATCGGAAATGGTAGAGGGTCTTAAACGTAACACATTGTGTGGCCATTTGCTAATCGACTACGCTTGTTCTGACCGTTATCTCTTAAAATGGTCGGCCTCGATTTATGTCAAAGCGGACAAAGACATGTCGGTATTTGGTAAGCGCAAGAGGTCTCAGTATGGTACCAAACTTGTATCCGCTGTACTACAAAAATGAAATCTAAAATAAATTCCGCTTCCTGGTTGCACTTACCTCACCGTCAACTTGCCTTTATATGTAAACAAGAACAGCTAACTACGGAGGAACGCAGATGAAATAATCCTGGCGTAATTTAAGCAGATACCGAAGTCAGTTTTCCCCTTCATTTGAATTAGATACCATGGGGTGTGTCTCCGACTATCAACAAACAACACTTTTCAGACATCTAGCTGAAATTGTGAACATAATGTTACCTCCTGTGAGTTTAAACGTTGTACGAAGTTTATGCCTTTACTATTTAATACAGATTCTGTTGAATAATTTGATACTACTTTGACTGGGCGCTGTCTAATTTTTTCCAAAGTATTTAACATCTTATCTGTATAGTTTTCTGGAAATTGATAGTCAGGGAGTTCAGTGGTCGATCGATCTCAACACGAGTGAGGTGTGGGTGGATCTTAGCTGGAGGTTGGCGGGTCTTAACAAAAACTGGAAAGGTCTGTTGCGTATTGACATTGACGCATCCGTTGCTAAAAACAAATAGTCAGTTTACTATTGGCGTGCCAATTGGTCAACCGCACATGACCCAATAATCAATATCGCTCGCTGATTGAGATACTGGTATTTCAAAATCTGAACCAGGCTTAAAAACATAGATCATTACAGAAAAGAGAAATAATGGAATTTGTTGGTAACTGAGGCCCATTCTATAAGTTGAACTTTCTGTCGCGCCGGGCTAATGACGACTGGTTGATTTACATAGCCGACTCTGTCATTTTCAGGCATATTTATCTGGCACGGCACAAGAGAAGTTCGACTTATAAATCGGGCATTAGAGACCGAATTCATCTTTCCAGAATATCAACCCGTCATCTGACCTCGTATGACGTCATAATCAACACAGCGCGTGTATGATGACGTCACAATCATTACGTCACAAATGGTACCATATTAAACCTTCATCAATTTTCTAATACTCCGACACGTTGTATTAATTGTATGTCTTTGTAATTTATTTGCTATTTAATAAACATGATGTTGAATATGTTGAAACTAATTTGACTGGGCGGCAACAGCACCCAGTCAAATTAGTTTCAAAATAGTCAACAGCTTTCCTGTGTAGTTTTTTGGAAATTGATAGTCAGAGTGTTCAGAGATTGATCGATCCCAACACGAGCGAGGTGTGGGTGGAGCTTAGCTAGAGATGGGCGGGGCATAGCTAAAACCGGAAAGGTCCATTGTCAGTGGAATATTTCCAAAAACTTACGGGCAATCCATACCACTAGCTTAACCATCGGAATGCACGGTTCTCTTAACCCTTTCGCCGATGAATTCCCCATATCTCATTTGCAAGGCAACCACACACTAAAACTGTTGAAAATTTTGAAATTAATTTGACTAGAAGCTATTGCAACGGCTTTCAGTTAAATTAATTTCAAATTATTCACATAATATGTGGATTTATCGGTGAAAGGGTTAATATATCCCAACAAATTCCTTTATGATTACCTAGAAATTATGATTGGCTACAACGTAAGATATACGTTGAATTAAAAAAAAGTTGACTGGAGGCCGTGTGCGTTCCGTGAAATTGATATACGTAGAGACTGACACATCTCTCATGTAACACATTCGTGTTGAAGTATATGCCATTCTGATTGAGCCAAGTTATTGAATCTTGTGATTCGCCCTGCAGGTCAGAAGACTGAAGGCATGTACAACTCCGTCCAGCATCCTACCACACATCTACTACTCTGGGCCATCCTGGCAGATCGACCGAAAACTATCGTGAACCTCGTCCATATGGCGGACTACCCTCTAGGTAAGCTAACTTAATGAAGCTCGCTCGCTCTGTGTAAGGTAACTTAATGAAGCTCAATTCCTTATCTAACCGCTATCACGCGGCTAGTCATTTATTTGTTCATTGAGCCACAGATAAACTAATGAAGTATTTTATTGAGAAGGTTTACGAACGAACGATTCTTGACAAGGCACCTCGGGGAAGACATTGACGCCATTAAGTAAAATGCAAAAAAGATGGTCCATTCCGCGTTCGTGTTATTTTATGTATAACGTGTTGACAAGTAGCGAAAGTATCCATGGAGATTGTCTGATTCAACAATAGTTTGACTACGTGACAGTGCGATGAGCACAATGAAGATTTCAGTGACAAAGAAAATGACAATGACAAATGAAAGGACAATGATAAAAAAACCGGCAGCGGAAAAGGACGGGACAGGGCCATGGAACTAAACCGAGACATACGTATACAAGGGCGTGGCCGACCAGCCAAAGCATGACAAACATTGATAAACCTAGTCCTAAAATGATGCAGTACAGATCATAAATAAGTTAACACGTTTCCAAAACAAAAGTAAAATGGTGTTAGTCAGTACAATATTGAGCACGATGTTAGAAATGTTCTGTTGAATATTTTGGGCTTGATTTGACTGGAGGCCATTGATACCTAAGGCAGCAATGGATTCCACTCAAATTAAGTCCACCATATTCAACAGGACGTCTTATTTTGTTTGAGAAACAGGTTAAGTTATTTCTTAGCTGTACGTACTGTTTCAATCTCATCTGAAATGTCCCGTTTTATTAATTTTATAGATAGAAGATATAAAATTTCCTCTAACCACTTATAGCACAATCATAAGCCTAACAGGGCTACTCCATGCGTCATAACTGATGAGTTAATAAAATAGTCCATGCATATCTCTCACAACTACGGCACGAATCGTCCCCAATGTGAATGGATGAATTCAGTTTATCGATCACTCATATGACGTCATAATCAACTACATCGCGTGTAGGCTGATGCCATAATCAATAAAGCCATGAATAACACGATTTGCTCCGTTATAACCGCATAATAGTCCGTCAAGGTGTACGAATTATATATCTTTACTATTTAATACACATGCTGTTGAATAGTTTCAAACTAAATAGACAACAGCAGCACCCAGTCAAATTAGTTTCAAAATATTCAACAGCTTACCTGTACAGCTTTGTGGAAATTAAGATTCAGGGAGTGCAGGGATCGATCGATCACAACACGGGACATAGCTACAACTGGATTCGTCCATATCTTTACAGGTCATTTTGTCTTGGCCGCGATGTGTTACAAAGAGCTGGCAGACCGAGCAGTTGGAACTGATGAAACACTGACTAAATTATGGTTAAGACATGCCAGGTAAACAAGCATACATGTATGTAAGACAATTTAAAAACCTACGTGACGAATCTAGCCAAACCCGGTCTCGGTACCGGACTTAGGGAATGTCCATTCGCAGGCCAAGAGAAGAGTATTTTTGAAAATTTTCTACTGAAATGACTGGCTCGATAATCGATCCAGCCAATTCACTGGTAAACTTTTCAAAATAGCATTCTCTTTGCCTGCAAATGGACATCAAATAAGCACATATTTTAATTTTCTTGACCAAATTCATCCATTAGAGTCGTATAGGTTAAAGTTGCGGAAGTATTTTCGAGTGGTTTATAACCAAAACAGGGTGGTTCTAAAATACATGTTTTCAGATTAATATGTATTTTATTGAACGATGCTGGCTTGTGGCCCACCAAGTTACTTTATTTTACAACTGGCTTCATTGAGAGACCACCTAACGGGACAACTATTCACTGGATCAAAACCTGAGAAATAATTACTCCTTTAGTTCTTGATATTCTAGTGTTTCAATGGACGGATAGATTTCTATCTATGTCACGTCCCTTTCTAGCTGTGCTCCGCCCACTTTCTACACATGATGGACTCGATTTGATATCTTGAAATCTGAATTCCAGAATGTAAATTCCGAGATGACTATACTGGTAAGATGTTGGATATTTAAACTAATTTGACTGGGGATTTTGTGCAATAGCGCCCAGTCAGATTAGGTTCAAAATATTCAAAATAATGTTTATTAAATCACAAATTCTCGGAGACTTACAACTCAGACACATTGTGATGGACTTATGCCATTTTGATTGTGATGTCAGCTAAAAAGTGACGATACTTGCGTTAACAGATTGGATTAATTCATTTCAACGCAGCTCTACATTAAAGGTACTGAATATTTTGAAACTAATAGGCAGCAACAGCTCCCCGTAATATCCGGCATTCAAAGAACGTGTCCAAACATTGACCATCTCTGCCGCTACCCTTACAGCTGTTTGCAGTGACACACACCGAGTTTTTAACCCTTACCACTCTGGTGTCAAAACTTTTAAAATTAAATTAAAAGATGAACAGGTGTTAAATTTTCAACAAATTTGGTGGAAGATGGTGCTGTCGTAAACAGCAGCATCTTTCTCCAAAATTGTTGAAAAATGTACACCAGTTTCTTTGTTATTGACACAATAAAAGATAGATAATTGACAGCAGAGTGCCTCTATTTCAATTTCGCAGCTTAAAAAATGATATTAATTTATATGGAATGAAATCATCATATGTTAAGATTTATTTCGTTTCATTACATATAGGCACACAATTTAAGGCTATGAAAGAATACAATTTTATCAATTTTATTTTCAATAATTTTGCTGCGAATATGCACCTTTAAATGTTCGTGACTAAAGTCACAGAATATACAACTGACTTGATTGAGGGTCAACCCGCGTAACAGGACAATTATTCATTACATCAAAAGCTGGGAAATGTTTACTCCCTTAACGTTTGATATTCTACATAATTCTCAGTAGCGTCGACAGACGGACGGAGCTTACCTAGAGATGGGCGGGAAATAGCAAAAACTGGATTAATCCATTGACCAAAGAAATGGAATAACTTATTTCGATATTTGACCATATGTCAGTCCGGTCACCGGATGTGATCGCAGATAAGGTTCTATATCGACCCCGTGTTAAGCAATTTATAACCAGGAGCCGCAGCCAATTGAGAGTAACCCGAACAACCTCTTACAATGAATTGCCCCCTAAAAGGTTCACGACCTCGCCGTTATCACACCAATATGCAGATATTAGATTTGCATGCGCCGATTTAATTAGCCAGTTAATGCATTTCATTCTGATTTTCCGAAGACACATTATTTTGGTGAAGTTCAATAATATACGTGCTGACGATTTTGAAACCAATTTCACTGGCAGTCGACACTGCCTTAGGATGTAATGATCACCAGTCTTATCTTCTTCGTAATATTCAGATGGAGAATAAATTCAATATAGAATAATTATAATTTTATTTTGCTCAACACAAGAATAAATTGGTTAATCGCTATAAGATCTAGCCGTGATTGATGTTAGAAGCGGTTCTGCTGCTAGGAACAAAATTTGCTCCAACATTATAGTCGCTTGTAAATACGTTAGTGCACTGGAACCGCATATGGATTATTTGCTTTATTAGTTATTACTGGCGATAAGACTTAGCCCCTATCCTTCCCCACCCCACACCACCTTGCGTCAAGTTAACAATGTACTGATCAAGCCGGCCAAACCGGCCTCTGAAGTGGTCTTGGTCAGCGTCAATGTACAGGTCAAGGGAGGATTATTTTTGAAAATTTACGACTGGAATGACTGGCTCGGTTAGACTGGCTCGGTAACCGAGCCAATCATTCCAATGGTAAATCTTTAAAAAAAATAATCTTTTCGTTTCCTGCAAATGAACACTGACTAAGCAGGAAATTGCGCTTTTTTTACACTTAACGCATTCATGGCCAAGCCGGTCAAATCAGCCTCTGCAGCCGCCTCGAGGAATGCCCATTCGAAGGAAAACAGAACGCTAACTTGGTAAATTTCAGTAGCAGATATATACACATAGTTTTCACTTGAAATTCTCTTGAGAACACTTAATTTATATGAGTAGTAGCTTGCGCGCTTTGAGGCGTTAATGGCATAAGAATGGGTGTCTGGGGCTGGGGTGTGGTGGGGTGGGTTGGGGGTGGGGTGGTGGTGGCGTAACATACACGCTAATTACCCGGCATGCGTGGCGAGACAACATGCTTGCTTTTACTATTGATCATGCTAGCGCTGGAATTGTCTTCGCTACCGTTATTCAATTTCGGTTAATATGGTAATTCGCAGTCATTTGTTGTCCTCTATGTACACTACGAAATAATCTGAAAGGAATTGCTATATTCTCTGTAGTAATCCCAGAAGGTTTCTTGCCCCATGGTCTAGAAAAATGAAAAACATCAACGTCAGCCTAAAATCTTTTGGGAAAAAGCCGGAAATATGTAAAACGTTCGCAAAAGGGTAACTGCGGACCGTCGCTACACTACAGCCGTCCCTCAACCCTCCAGCTAGGTAGCGCTGTTTTCGTGGAGGTATCGGTATCGCAAAAATAATTCACGCGACGTGCATATAATGATATAAAACAAATAGAAAAAGGACGTAAATCCTGTTATAATTTGACCAGGTCTCTTACCTTTTCAAACCTCAAATTATAAATAGTATACATGTAGAATGTAGAAGTGGTGGTATGGTCTAAGACACTTAGATTTGAATCTCAGTACATGCCATAGACATATTGTTACACCATATTTTGGCGGGACACGATATGTCCAATCTGCAAAGCTAAATATATAAAATTACACAGTTTATGTCTTAGAATAAAGACCGACTGAAAATGTATATCCCTATTTAGATTAATATTCCCAAACTAACCTATCTGATATCAAGAATCGTTGCAGCAACATGTTTCAAACAATTTTCTTTCAAAATATTAAACATTGTCTGTATGGTTACTTTGAGATTGAGATATGGACATATCCTGGTTGAAAGACTTAGTGGTGAACAGAAAAATGACACTATCTAATTGGCCACTATCCACGCGAGATGACTTCCCCTGCGGGATAACATTGGCGTGAATTTAGAATCACCAACAGATGTTGAATCGACATATATACATGACAGTATGCCTTTAGGGCGTGTCCGAAACCTTGCATGGCAAATCTCCACACACACACCCCTCCCCCAACTCCCACCCCAACCCCATAATCTGTCTATTGTTCGCATTGCTATTCAAATTAATCTCCGCATTTTCGATCATATTTGGGGTTTATTTAGGGAATTGAGTTCTGGTAACTGACTAAAAGTAAATGGTAAATGTGATGTGAATATATTACTATGTTATATGTTGAGGCATGTGGCATTGGACATCGCCATTTTTAGTTAGGTATTATGCCCAATTTTCATGTATACATGCAGAAGCGTAGCTACACCATGGCACGTTGTTAGTAGGACACGATTGTAGAATCTTCCAAAACAATGTGCCATTACATATGATAAGGAACAACAGAACCAACCAAATGCTTCCCCATTGCCTGTACATCCATTGATGGACGTTCCACCTGTAAACAACACAATATAACACGGTCACTGCAAAAGAATGACTAATCCATCACTTTGTGAGAAGAAACAATCTAATAATCGGCAACAGGTGGACCATGAGTTGTGTTGTCTGGCCATCACTAAGGCGGGAATGATACACCAGTTTCTGAGATAGAGCGGTCTCATGAATTGTAAGAGAGTGCGTGCTAACCTGCCGATCTGGTAACTCACGTGATTAACTTGTCACTGCCATAGATACTATTCTCAAGCCCCGTGACTGATATATAAATATATAAGCACGAAATCTACCCTTCATGTAACTGTCATATATAATATACCTTTCATGTACACAAACATATCTTTTGTACAGCAGCCATAATAATACTCATTAGCATTCGTCACTGCATGTGATAACTTTAGTCGGCATTTACATAAATGTGTCTTGGTTGTGTCTAGCAATCACAGCTATTATGAAATTCGTGTACATGAATGGTCATCACATGAATAATCACTACCATTCAGGTACATGATTTTTATATGAATAAATGCTACATTTCATGTCAATCTTATATCCAAGCTACCATATAGGTACAATTTATATCATATCCATGTGTCGTGATTTTCTATACTGTGCAACACGGCGCGTGTTGTAGAACAGGAATTCTATGGAATTAAATGTCTCGGCTGCCTACGTATTGTCAATGAGCCTCCGGTAAAAATCCATGTTCGGTCAGTATAAATGTTGACTCTGGATTGAGGAAGTGACCTCTATGCAATCAACATGGATTATTTTAGTATATTCCCAATGTGGTGTGAATGCAGAGCTAGCGCAAAAAGTTAACAATAAAAAGGCAATTTTGTACCAAGGTCTCAATGATCTTGACCTTTCTCTGTGACCTTGACCTCCAATCGAGATAAAACATATTCAAAATGATTGGGCATGTTTGAACACCCAACAATAAAGTCTAACATCATGAAAATTGATCAATTATCTCCAGATGTGCTCATATTTCTGCACCGAGAGGCCAAACCTGACGTTGACCTTGACCTTGTTGCATGATCCTGACCTCGTGTCGACCTGAAACCTATTCCAAATGATCAGGCATATTTGAAAAACATAAGGTGGACTCTAACTTTATTGACATTGGTCAAATAGTTCCAGAGATATGGCATTCCCTGTAGTTTCCATGAGCGACGACGGCTATCTTGGAGTTTTTGGCCCTTCATGGGTGTCGAAAAAATTGTTACCGAAAATGTGTCTTCATTTCAGACCCTAATTAAATGAAATGAACCGCCATATCAATTTGGGCATTCAATTCATACGGGACTGTATTTTCATACATGACAGTCTGTACTATTGATCTAGGCATCTTACGGCATCAGGTTTCAGTCTAGAAAGTTGATATTTTCTCTCTTCTCCACAATAATTGAGACATGTCTTCAAAACCTTGCAAAAAATTGTAAAAGGACAAACTATTACCTATGATGACGCTTCTTATGATACATATGCCCTAGATTTGATTATATTCAACATCATTCACATGTACTTGAATGGTAGGTCTTATATGACCTGCAAGGCATATGCCATGATATAGGAAAATGTTAAGACAAATCTTGTAACAGCGTCTCCCATGTTGATACATTATATACACAGTAGTTAATACGAGGCAGTCGTGGGTGAGTGGGGTTGTTCAGTAGTGTTGGACACAAACCCTGTATGTACAATGTGAGCTATAAAATTGTGTCTTGGGAATAGTTTACTTGTATTACCGATAAAAACAGATATGCGGTGCAGTTAGTATTGAGCTGGCGACTCAGTGTTGTTAAAACGGCTTGTATCGACTTTGTATTTATAAATTATTTCCGAGACCGTAATATTTCTCTGCACAATAACAATGTATTCGATAAAAACATTAATCCAAACCGTCAAATGCGAAGATTGTATTTGATCTTCTAGAAGACGGGTTGAAAAATGCATAAATGGTATAAGCACAATGGGGGCGAAATGAGTCATTCATTCTCATATTCATCCTCAAAATCATGATGTCTCAATTTCACGATAGCGTATTTAACGTAGTACATTTTCAGATTATTTTGGACGGTGTTGAATGTTTGCGCGCAATTACGAAGCAACAGCTTTATGCCAAGTTAACTTCAAAATAATCAACACAAACTTCTCTACATCGTCTAGAAATGGGCATTCCTGAACTGGTGGGTTGAAAATGCATAGTAAAATTAATATAATAATTAGTAATCATCAATTTCCCGTTTCTTTCTCTACCCACAAGCTGTTTTGAACAAGTCGCCTGCGAATTGCTCACCGCTCTAGCGGTTCGATGCCATGATGCGGCGGTGGTCAGTGTGGGTCAGCCGATGGACATACTGATGTCTGGGCATGACTCTAATAGACGATCTGATAATCCAGTGACGCCAGCAGAAAACCGTGGTCTCGTGACTCCATTACAATGTGCAGTTGAAGGACAATTGAGCCAGTTCAACGGCCATCCAGTCACGCAAACGTATCTGCGAAAACTGTTCTACAACGAAATCGAGTGCTTCCATAGATACTGGACGGTAGGCGAATACGTATTCTAACCCTTTGAACCTGGAAGCTAAAATACCAACAAAAAATATAGAATACATGAAGTATTCTGTTGAATATTTTAAAACTGGAATGAGTGAGAACTATTTGCTTCAAAATATTCAACAGCTTATATGCATAATTGATGAATCCAGTTTCTCAGTCAATCATATTACGGCAAAACCAACTACGTCACATGTAGGCTGCCGTCATAATCAATTACGTCATGAATGACTCGATTTAGTCCGTCATAAACGCTTAGTAATCCGCCAAGTTGTATTAAGTGTATGCCCTTACTATTTAATACACTTTCTGTTTAATATTTTGAAACTAATTTTACTGGACGCTGTTGCTGCCATAGGCAGCACCAGCGCCCAGTGAAATTAGCTTCAAAATATTCAACAGCTTACCATGTTAGTTTTCTAGAAATTGAAATTCAAAGTGTGAGGATAGATTGATCCCAACACAGTCAAAGCGTGGGTGGAGCTTAGCAAGAGATGAGCGAGGCATAGAACAAATTGGATTCCTCCATTAACTTGACATTGAGATTCTGTGAATATTATCCTTCCTTTAACCCTTTTCACCGATATATTCCCAGTGTCTCAATCTTAGGGCAAACACACAGGAAAGCGGTTGATCATGTTTAAATCAATATGACTGGAAGCCAGTAGAAAGCAATGGATTCCAGTCATATTAATTTTAAAATACTCAATAGAATATGCTATAAATCGGGGATTTGTTGTTAAAAGCGTGAATAACGGGTGTACATATTTTAAGTAATGCTGCTAAGATGGCAACAACCTTCGACCTCTAATGATAACACATATTGGAGTACATGACAACTGATACATTCTTTGGGTCAATCAGTATTTAGTTGTTAAACAAGATAAGACATTCAAACAATTATTTTCACTCTTCTATCCGTCACATTCAAAATTAAGTAGGATTCCGCCACGAACCTCGAAATGTCCGTCACGAATGTGTATGAACTGTGTGTCTTTGCGGAATAAGGAATTTAATAAATATAATGTTGAATATATCAAAAATAATTTGTCTGAGAGCTGTTGTTGCGATAGGCAGTAAAAGCTCGAAGGCAAATTAGTTACAAAATATTCAACATCTTACTTGTATAGGTACGTTGATATTTTAATTATGGGAATTCAGATTTTAAGGTTTCAAAGATATTCCATCAGGTAAAAGTTTGGCGGCGCTTAGCTAGAAATGGGTGGGGCATAGCAACACACGGATCGCTTTATATTGGCAGACACATATAGCTCTCTGAGAAGCAGCTTAGTCGCCGGACTACAACACGTGAGAATAGCACCATTAGGTTGATAATTCGGATTGTTCATCACGAACACCGCTTTACAAAAGAACTGTTCTCAGGAAGAGAGTGTATTCCTCATTTTCCCCCTGAATGTAATTCATGAATCGATTTCCTCACTCAATCATATGACGTCATAATCATTTACGTGACGTGTATGCTGATGTCGTAATCACGACGTCATGAATGATCCGATAACGCTTAATAGTCTGACACGTCCAGAGTAGCCTACCCACCCATCATATGACGTCATAATGAACTGCGTGATGTGTACAATAACATCACAATGAATGACGTCATGAATGACGTCGATAAGTACGTCACGAACGCATATTTGAAGACGGTCTATGCGTTGTTGTACAAATTGTTTGCTTTTACTATTTAATAAATATTCTGTTGACTATTTTGAAACTAATTTGACTGGGCGCCGTTGCTGCCATGGGCAGCAACGGCACCCAGTCAAATTAGTTACAAAATAGTCAACAGCCTCCCTGTATAGTTTTCAGGAAAACTGATAGCCAGGGCATTTGGGGATCGATCAATCCCAACACGGCGAGGTGTTGGTGGAGCTTAGCTAGTGATGGGCGGAGCATAGCTAAAAATGGAACGGTCCATTGTATGTTTTTGCTATTTAAGAAACATGCTGTTGAATATTTTGAAACTAGCACCTTACCTGTATAGCTTTCTGGAAATTGATGCTCAGGAAGTTCAAAGACCGATCGATTCCAAACACGAGCGAGGTGTGGGTGGAGCTTATCTAGAGATTGGCGGGGCATAGCTGAAAATGGAAATGCACATTAAAAATATTTCACCAAAAGCGTTTGTGAAACTCAACATAAGCCCACAGACATACATGTTTGAGGAACAGTATATGTGAATGACGACGACGACGACCACGACGACGACGGCGACAACGACGAAGACGATGTAATAATAATAATGTTTTGTTTTTCAGTTCTTGCCAATTGCATGGCTACCTCCAATACCTCTTTTGCTTGCCAAATATTGGCGCCTGATCAGATATGAAACCCGTAATTACCTGGCCAACACTGACACGTATCAGGATAAAATCTACAGCGACTCTCTCTATTTCCGCATGCTCAAAGCTCTGTCACCCGGAACTCCGCCTCCGTGTGGAGCCCACATTCCAGATACGACAGGCCACAATGTCAGTATCAAGGAAACGCTTCTTCAGTACTATTCTTCACCAGTCATCCGCTTCCAATGTTATCTGGTAAGTTTTATGTTCAGGCATAAGTACATGTCAGCGAGAATACATACTTTCCGCCCGTACCATATTGAACTCACACGACCGCTCGAACGTACGCGTACCGACACGCACTGGCACACAAGTTAATGGAGTGTATGTACATACACTTAATGTAGCACTGGCATTTCTGACTAAACCTACCACAACCGGCTTCTACCGTTGTCCTCAGGAATGCCCATTTGCGCTCCAAGATAATACTATTTTTGAATAGGTATCAATCGAATGACTGGCCCGATAAGCGAGCCAGTCATTCCAGTGGTAAATTTTCAAAAATAGTATTCCTTTGGCCTCCAAATGGGCATTCAGTAAGTACATAGTTTTACTTTCCTGACCAAATCTAACCATTAAATGGTTAAAGAGAACTGACCTCATATGATATTATCAATTCAGGTGATGTATTATGCCACTCATAAACGATGCATGCATACCATTTTAGCTTTTTATCAACATGTCAACCAAATATATTTAAAATTGCAATAGGCAAATACTGATACATCTCCAGCAGGCGTATACTAAGGCCTAAGACATGATTTGCTTGTCAACCTAACAGAAACCCCATAGGCTGTCTGCCTAGGTATACGCGCTCAAGCAAAGGGGCCATCTATAGCTTGGCAATGCGGTGAAAATGCAAATCATTCAGGTACGTTGTTGACCATTTTGAAATAAATTGAACTGGAAGCTGTTACTGCCTTACGCTGCTACAACTTCTATTCGAATTAGTTTCAAAACAGTCAAGATGATATGTATTAGATAATAAAATTATGTGACGCATAAACAAAATGGTGGCAGCCACAGTTCAACATTAACCTGATGCTAAAAATCAAATCGCCCGCTAGTTAGTGCGTGATCGAGTTGGAGGGAGCACCGCATACCTATATATTTAAGTAAGATGTTACCTGATATTACCTCCGGAAAGTCAGGTGACAAACTATTAGGGCATCTAAGTTTTAAAGACTCCGGGAGAGGACACGTGACGACGTTCTCCTCCAACACATGCCGGTACACATATCCATGTACTATTTTAAATGGCGTGCCCTCCAGTAATGCTGGAAACAAACTCTGAGAACATCTAACTTAAAAAATCGGGGGATGACCCAGACCACCCTCCAACATACACCCTCAACGACAAACTATACAGGTAGGTGCCCTTTTATCGGTGCATGCATACCCCGCAAAATTCGTGGATTGGCCCGGCTTCTCATATACATTTCTGCCCTTGCTTTCAGCTATCATTCATCTGTGTCCTTGTTATCCTCTGTCACACGGTGGTATATGACCTGACGATGGACTGGCTGGTGGCACTATGGCTGGCTACATTTCTCATCAATGACATTGACCTGGTAACGTATGAAAGTATACAAACAAGAGTGTTTGAGTCGCTATGTTAGACGGCATGTGTATGCAATGGAGGAATCCAGATGACATAATGAACTACGCATATAGGCTGACGTCATAATCAATTACGTCATGAATGACGCGATATAGTTCGTCATACACGCTTAATCGTCCGTGATGTTGTACGAATTGTCTGTCCTTACCATGTAATAAACATGTTGTTGAATATTTTGAAACTAATTGGACTGGGCTCTGTGCCATCTGACATTTAATACAGTGATGCTGCTATTCGTTGAATAATTAAGTTATTTTCTGTTCGATTATTTCCACATCATTTAATAGGACGGATACATTCAGATATTGCGTAAGTGAGCGGGTGAGTGGGCGGATGGGCGGGCGGGCTGTGGGCGGGTGGGCGAGTGAGTAAATACATAAAATTAATAAATTGTTATTGATTATTTTCAGTTATTGGGAAATTCTGGTGTGAACACGCCTGTCTACATGTCCTGGACTAATAAAAAACTGATCTCCAGAGATCATAACTGGTCCATTTTGGAGAGGATGCGCCTGGGCTTCTGCAGCCCACCCATGTACACCATAGCCTACTGGTGAGAAAATAGCTACCTTATGTTTAGCTTTCTTGTTATTATCTTACTGCGAAAAGGAATGAATGCACTTCGTAATGGTATAAAATATATGCTTTACTTAACCACGTCTGCTAAATACGGCCTTGGACACGCCGATTATGATTTATAGATTAATTAGATTTTGAACACAAGAGTCGAGAACGTAA
>CM067369.1:196095931-196130931 GCA_034401795.1 Chaetoderma sp. LZ-2023a
GACAGCTGTGACGTAGCAATACCGGTGGATGTGCCAGGCTGTGACTCATCTGATGTCGATTTACTCGTTTCTGATTGCTGAGATGTCTCTTCTACAAGCTCTAAGGTGTCATCACCATCGTCTCCTTTGTTGCTAGCCACGCTGAAAATAGATGGCGAAATTTTGTACATACAATTTCAATTTTCTCCAAGGAGATGACCATTTGCAGGTCAAGAGAAGACTAGTTTTTATATTTTAACACTGGAATGACTGGCTCATTTATTGGGCCAGTCATTCCAGTGATGATATTTTTAAAATGTCCTCTTTTGGTCTTTAATGGGCATTTCATAAGAGCCCTGCACGTGCCGTTTTCGGCCGGCTCAGATGTGAAATGCGTAATTATCCTCTCAATAACCACTGGGTAAGGGCGGCGGAACGATTTTGAGATTGGGTGGACGGACCCCGACCGAACCTGGGGAGGGGTGTTGACCTACCATTAACAGGGGGTCCGGGGTCTTCCCACAAAAATTGTTTGACACCTCTAAATAGTCATTTCAAGCAAATTTCAGGCACAATCACTTATTTTGGGGGGGGGCATCATATATGGTGTCCCCCCAAAAAGGTTTTCATTGGGGTGGGGGGGGGACACGTGCCCCCCCCCCCCCACCCCTGTTCCGCCGCCCATACCACTGGGTCAATACAATTATATTTCGTAGGAAGCATCCTTATGTCATAGAGATCCAAGTTTACTCAAATGAAGCCAATCGGGCAAAATCCAAGATGGCCGCCGGCGATATCGGTCGATCATTAGAAGCGTTTTAAGCATTTCTCGAAACCGCTTAACAGATTGATTCGAAACTCATAGAGCAAGTGTAGACCTAAATTGGCCAAGTTGACAATTGGTAAAGAGCACACAAACCATATGCCAATATCAAACAATGACCAATGATATAGAGCATATTGCCATATGGGCATTGTGCCATTTAGAAAAGAACGATGGAATAACAAATTGTTACATGTGCCATGCTCCGTTTGCAGATGGGTGCGTCGGTAGCAGATTGACATAAGCGTCCGCTCCGGTACAAATGGGTGTGCAGATAACACATTGGCATACGGTCTGTGCGCCATTTACAAATGGACCAAATTTGTTAATAGGCGAACTACATTACTTCCGTATCTGTAAGCATATATGTGCATCCATGCGCGTGCGTGCGTGCGTGCGTGCATGCATGCGTGCGTGCGTGATGGTGTGCGTGGAGTAGTGATATGTGGCTTTGGTTAGCTCTTACCAATGTGTGACGTCTATAGACTGCGTAGAACCAGGTTCACCAAGGGCAGACTTCCTTGTGGCATCGTCTTGTACGACATCGTCATCGAAAGGATTTTGGAACTGCTGAAATTCTGCTGGAATAAGGTGGAAGATTTCGGTGTCAAGGGCTGATGGCTCCTTGGGTCCTGGTCCACCACCGGTTTTAGCTTTCTCAGGTTTTTGTTCCGCAAAGCTCTTCTTGGCGGCCAGTTTCATTTGCTTCCACTCTTCTTTAAGCTGCTTTACAGTTCTTGTTTCACCAAATTTCGCAATATGTGTTGTGAAGACGTTGGACCAAGCAGTTGTCTTCTTTCGATTGATCCCGGCATCAATTTTCTTATCTTCAAGAACATTTATACAATCACGGATTGAGTCAACTAAAAATTCCTTTTCGGCATTGTCCCAATTTTTGGATCGTTTGCGTAACGTTGCAGTATCATTTAGCTCGGCACACGCAGGCCTACCTTTCTCTGTTTGCTTCATATTAGCTATAATGTCAACTGAAAACGTATAGACCTAAATGCATGTCGCGAGTCATTGCATGCTTTTATGACCGTCGTCGACTAACAGCTTGCCGCGAAATTGACACATTTTTGACACTAAACAATGGTTTACTGATAAACTAACGTTATGCTTAACCTTGGTTTAGCTACCCCGAGTTTACTTAAACAGCCCCTCGCGCATACCGATTTTGTTAAACCACAAACAGTGGGTTAACTAAACTAAGTTTTGCTTAAACTAGTGTAAAGTTACACTTCCTTTATGCATACAGGCCCAGGTGTTTATTGCAATCGGCTTTCTCTGACGTCGAGCCAGTTTATATGTATTGCTGATAGAGTACAAGATCATTTACCCTCACCCACTGTATTATTAATCGCCAACATTATTCCAATTTAATCCACAAATATTTTCCATTGTAGGTGTAAGCATGACTGGTGGTCAGTCAATCTGTCCATTTTTGTTCTTTTCGCGTGTGGATTCTTTGTGCATCACTGCACCACTTCCGGCCATGGCGTGACACGCATCCTGTATGTGTTGTGCATATTTCTCATGTACATTACAATAATCAGATTCGCCATACTTTGGAAGAGAATGTCAGATGTCGTCATTGGAATATATCTTGTGGTATGTTGAAAATACCATCTGCTCCTACTACTACTACTACTACTACTACTACTACTACTACTACTACTACTACTACTACTACTACTACTACTACTACTACTACTACTACTACTACTGCTACTTCTACTACTACTACTACTGCTACTACTACTACTACTACTACTACTACTACTACTACTACTACTACTACTACTACTACTACTACTACCACTACTACTACTGCTGCTACTACTACTACTACTACTACTACTACTACTACTACTACTACTACTACTACTACTACTACTACTGCTACTACTACTACTACTACTACTACTACTACTACTACTACTACTTCTACTACTACTACTACTACTAATACTACTGTCGTTGTTGCTGCTGCTGCTGCTGCTGCTGATCCTGCTGCTGCTGGGTGTTTACTAGTCTGCTCGTTCGACTTAATTCTCCCCTAGACGCAGACTTCATGTGAAAGGGAGCGAGGTCTAGGTATCAGTCATTATTCTTGTCTTCAATATGAATGAGCTGTTATTTGTAAATCAGCATCTACGCCTCGTGGAACAGACCTTAATATCATAATGCGAACATTAAGGACAGTTATTAAGCTTTTAAACGCCTAACTCCCATTATTCCAATGCCCCTTTCCAGTTTATACACCAATCATGTGATGTCATAACCAACTATGTGACGT
Organism: Chaetoderma sp. LZ-2023a; assembly: GCA_034401795.1. Lineage (NCBI taxonomy): Eukaryota > Metazoa > Mollusca > Caudofoveata > Chaetodermatida > Chaetodermatidae > Chaetoderma > Chaetoderma sp. LZ-2023a. Next base: position 196,099,033 of record CM067369.1, read on the forward strand.
GTAGGATGACGCCATAATGAACGACGTCACGAATCGCGTAGATAAGTTCGTCACGAACGCTTAATTGATGACGGACTAAGCATTGTGGTACGAATTTTATGCCTTTACTATTTAGGCAGCAACAGCACCCAGTCAAATTAGTTTCAAAATATTAAATAGCTTAACTGTATAGTGCCTAAAACTGGATTTTTGATGTATCGTATTTGATCCTACTGGTTCAAAGGGTTAATAAGGGCGTTATTAAATTGCTTTTGTAGCTTCCTCCGGTGAACCATGAAGTAATAATTTATACATATTGTGTACATGTTGTCAGAACGAAACCTTCAGATCTTTCTTTCGTTAATCTCTAGATTATTGTAGGACATGTATGCAGATTATTCACCGCAGTTATTTAAGCGCAAACAACCACTTTATGAGATGTAGATGAACAAGTGAATTCATGTCTAATCTTCTATTCAGCGTCAAACGCATGCATAATATGAACTGTAATAAGGCTGGTAAAAACCCCGTAATAATGTTAATTATTCACAAATAAGTGTATCTTTAAATAACTAGACACAATCTTCTCAATCGGTGGACCTCAACCATATGAGATCGGGAGTAGTGAGTGGTCGTTGGCGTTTAGTATTCCCACCACTTGAAATGGTAAATAAAAGTAATTAAATCTTAAAATGTCACTAAAATAATCTCCACACCGGCAACGAGTAACACGGAGACATTGAGAGACATCGAGACCACGTATAAAAGGAAATGTACCTGTCAGGTTTTGGCTATGCCCCGCCCATCTCTAGCTAATCTCCACCCACACCTCGCTCGTGTTGGGATCGATCGATCTCTGAATACCCTGACTATCAATTTCCAAAAAAAACTACACATATAAGCTGTTGAATATTATGGCAGAATCAGCGCCCAGTCAAATTAGTTTCAAAATATTCAACAGCATGTTTATTAAATAGCAAAGAATAACAAAGACATACAATTCATACAACGTGTCGGAGATTTGACGACAGTCTCTATGGAACCTTTTGTGACGTAATGATTGTGACGTCATCTGACGGTCATCATACACACGCTGAGCTGATTATGACGTCATGAGAGGTCAGATAATGGATGCATATTCTGGTGAATTGTCCCTCAGTTTGAAATGAGTTGATAAATTTTCACTTTTAGCTGCGGATAGCAGGTCAATAAACCGACATGCCCCTTAATTAGTCAGGTAGTCGATCATAACACCTCATTCCGGGCTGTATCTAATCAACTAGTGAACCGATTTTGCTCGAATTGTGATACACCGAAGGAACTTGCCATGCAAGAGGATTTGCCGACATTGGCTGTTTTCCGGATAAATGAACCCGGGTCCGGAAGCCTCTCGCTCTGGATCTGTGGATATCTCGAAAACTACTGGTCTGATTTGGACCACGATTTAACACAGGATAGCGTTGTGGCAATACACTAGGATTCCACAACGTTGGGCGTGATAAAGAAATCTGTTGAATCCGCAAGAATCTGGGACCTGCAGGTATCGAGATGCTATCGACTTTTTACTGGTTACTGTTGGATCTGAATTATGGTGTACATAGTGCTATGGATGTTCGAAGGCTGGGCATGTAGATTCCCTGCTGTTAGCACGCTGTTGTTAATTCATGGTATGCCGACACGTTGAAAGTTCTCTAAAATGCATCACACATTTACACTTGAAGCCTTAGTTCTCTATCTTGCAATTGTAAAAAATGTATTGTAAAAAATAAATATACCTCTAGAAACCTTGCTCTGTCCTCTTCCTTATTCATTAGGAACATAAACCAGACATATCAGAGAGTTTCTCAGGACATTATTGCATACATGCACTGTATATGCAGCAATAGCAGTCGGGAACAACGGATTACACAGATCGGCGAAACTTTGAACACGGATATAATGCTATTTTTAAGACTGAAATATTTTTATTTTTCATCTTATTTTGAAATCACATACCATCTGAGAACTACAGCGACATAAACAATTTTCCATAAAATCCGATATGTTGCAACGAGACACAATGTATTAGTTAAGCGAGAACGTACATAGAGGTTTGACTGTGATTCGGTTTAATTACTTTACAACTAGAAACCCGGGCTACACGAGAGACGTGACGTAGCTAATTAAGATCAGCCTTCAGAGATAAATTACCAACGTAAGGCTGGACGTATATTCGTCTGAACGCCGGTTCGATGTTCATCCAAATACAGATTCACCAGACGTGGGTTGGATATTCGTCTTGAAACACATCTCCCCAGACATGGGTTCGATATTCTTCAAGAAACAAATTCACCATAAGTGGGTTCGATATTCGCGTTCACATATAGGGGCATATATGCCTAGTAATGTAGCCTACAAAATCCCTTTAATGCGTGTATCTGCCCTTGATACGCGCACAAAAACTCCAACTGCTCTGCCAGTCCATCAATAAACTTAGTTATGATCTACCGGTCACATTTTGAGAGTCTATGCCCTTTTTCTAAAAGGGTGCCATAAAATTCCTCTATCGGCTGATTGGGATATAGAGACAAGTTGATAAACGCCGCTTGCTCGGCAATCAGAACAGAGTTATTTGGCACATCTCGGAATTCTGATATGAAAGCGTTTTTAGTTAGAATCCATGATCATTTTTACTGTCTGGTAGTGTGTTAAACCAAACTAGCGCTGGTCTTTGTAAATTCAAATGAAACGCAACAACATCTCTTGGAGAGTTTTCTCCAATTCCACATAATAACATATATGATGTAAATTTGTCCAAAATTTTTGAAGGGTTCCCGTGCATATAACCAGAGAATTTCTTAATGTTTTTATATGTGATGTTTGTTGAGATTTTACTATCATTATCTGTGTTGAGATACACGTGGCAGTGGTTCATAACAACTGTCATCTAGTGAAGGTGGTGTTAATGTATCCATGGTGTACAAGATTATTTCAAATATCCATGTAAAATTACGGCACACATGTAAAACTCACTGTTCAATGGTAACATCCGTACAAATTCTGGTCATTACAAATACAATGCTGATATGCTTAATTATCTCAATAAAACGATCGAACTAAGCACCTCTACCATGCCGGGGACTAGCTTAGGTCTGCAAGAGTCTTGCAGAATAAATAATTAATAAATAAATAATACACCTATTTTAAAACAAATATATAACATCTTGCTGTTTATGCACATCTGGCAGTAAAGGCTGACAACGGTCATCTCCTTCCTATCTCTGCTTCGTTTGTCTCCTCTCTCATCTGTCATATGCTCTGTGGTCTGTTGCCCACACCTGATTGGCTGAGAGAGAGAGAGAGAGAGAGGGTGGCTAGAGGGTAATTTTCGCGCTGTTTCCTAACGCCTCAGTAGTTATCACCCCTGACTGCTCGGGGGTGGTGAGAGTGAGAGAGAGAGAGAGAGAGAGAGAGAGGGAGAGAGAGAGAGGGAGAGAGAGAGAGAGAGAGAGAGAGAGAGAGAGAGCGAGAGAGAGGGAGAGAGAGAGAGTTTATAATTATTATTTCCATATGTCTCGTTACTAATATTTACAATGGATATTCAAACACATACCTTTGAACATGCCAGGCTATAATGTAATTTAAATGTGACGTCATCGCGTGATTATACACCATTTCCACTGAAGTGAACATATGTCAGTTTATAGGAAAACTCACCTCACCTCATACTAACTATAAAGGTTGAAGAATTTTTACATTCTTATGGCTGATTAAGCCTGTGGTCGAAGATTGAATTCAACTCGTCAAACCTGGCCTGGTGGCATTCAATGATGCACATATCATAAGCCTAATCTTATTCAAGGACTAACAGACCTACTATCCACGATACGAATATATATTTATTAACCTGATGAACAACGTTGTAACATGACGAAACAACTTGATAAACCTTTATGGTTATTTTACACTAACGACTGATCTTACAAACATCAGTTGGCCGAGTGCTGCCGATTGTAAGCATCGGCCACTTTATTACATAAAGATGGATTTAGCCTACGTTGGGACTTTTCTGCTAACTCGCCCAAGCTGTGGAGGTCGATTAGTCATTTACTTATATTACCTCAGTATGGCACAATCAATCTCGATTTGTTGTCTTCGGGAAACTTCCATCCGTACACCTATGATCCGGATTGACCCAGTACAATCAGAATAAGCTTGAAGGCTTTCTGATAGTTAGCAATACAATATTTTGCTTTGATTTGCTCATCAACTTAAAAATATCCAGCATAATCTTGAATTTCAATCTAACTTGACAAGCTAATGACTAAACTGCTCCTATTTATTTATAATTGGAAGGCCTTAGGGTTCACTCCGTTCGCGTACGTCAAACTCCATTATTGGTTGGCCTCTGATCTGGCATGTGCATAATGCCTCATTTCAGAAAAATTCAGAGTTGGTGTAACGCACGATTCGTAGTCCTATGCCTATGTGTTGAATGTCAAAGAGAACTAGATTATTAACCATATGCACGAGCTCTGGGGGGAAATCTGAGCCGATGTATCAAAACAACATCGTACAGACCATCTTACAAGGTATGGCCAGGAAGGGTCTTATTAGACAGGCAGAAATAGGTCCGTAAAATAACATTTACTAACTGGAGTCCAAAGTGTGATGCCCTACTATTCCATGAACCAAATGTCATTTGTTAAAACGTACACTTAAATGATTTATAATCAAGTACGATTCCAACATTGCGTTTGCGACAGTAATATAATAATAGTCTCTGTGCGTTGCTGCCGTGTAGTAACAGCATAATGAGACAAGTACCTGGCGTGGCAGCAACTTACAGTCATGGTAAGTCAAACTATATAATATGATAATAGTTTATAATATAGATCACATCGATATGGGTCACTGATCTATTACTGCACATATAGCAACAGCTATTAGTATCAACAGCAGCAACTACATGCTGTCATCGATTCAATTATACATTCTGGGCTTCTAATATCTACACATGCAGTACATAAATATAGCAATACTAGTTTTGCGGCATGAAATGTATTTCATCACATCCTTAAATATCATTGAATGTTACACTTACACATCGGGAATATTCCTAGATGGCTTAATTTAATAATGCTGTGATGACGCTACTTTGACAATGCAATAAATATGCATATCCGAGATGACTATGATCATAAAGGGCAGGCTCCCCATCCCGAAGCTTAGGCTAGCCATGTCGAAGGTCATCTGCAAATAATAGTGGGGTCACGATGCTCCCTGAAGTTAGCTAATCTTCAGGTCATATAAAGTCCCCGTAGTTACAAGGTGATATACTAGGCCAGACGTCAGCTATGCATTGCAGTTTTTAGCTGTTGGTAGCAGCTCAATAAACTGCCATGTCAGTCAGTCAGTCAGTCAGTCCGCCAGCCAGCCAGCCAGCCAGCCAGCCAGCCAGCCAGCCAGCCAGCCAGCCAGCCAGCCAGCCAGCCAGCCAGCCAGCCAGCCAGCCAGCCAGCCAGCCAGCCAGCCAGCCAGCCAGCCAGCCAGCCAGCCAGCCAGCCAGCCAGTCAGCCAGTCACAAAAGCGTATTCCGGACGTCGTTTCAAGACTTAAACAGTCAAAGTAAATTCAAAATATTCAACGGTTGGACGCTTGTTTTCATTGACGCCATTATCAATTTGTTCATGTCTGTGTCTCTATGTATGCCACCACACACAAAGACTTCTTTTAACGTCGGAGAACACAATATAGAGATATATATGGCGATTTTATGAATTTATAGATATTACAATTTTGTATCAGGCAAACTCGTGCAGCCCTTCTGCCTTCAATATGCACATTATAAGTCCAAGGTGGCTAAGTGTAAAAGCAATCAGTTTGTCTACCAGGCTGTCTGTCCATCCGCTCGTCTGCCTGTTCCTCCATCCGTCCGTCAATCTGCCCATCCATCTGTCCATCTGAACCCGCCCGCCTGCCTGCCCACCCACCCACCAACCCATCCACCCACCCTTCTGCCGCACCAACTGTTCGACTGCCAGTGCACTTGAAAGTAGCACAAGGAGAAAGGTCGACATATTCGACAGCTATTAGATCGTGACTCAAATCGTACACTTGAATAATGACAAAGGGACGGTAACTTGAGAATTCTTTCAGCGAAATTAGTTTCAAAATATTCGGAAGTCAGAAAATTGCTAATTTATAAACGAGGTACAATTCGTAAAAGGCGCAAAGAGAAAGTCAAATTAGTTTCAGAATACCAAATAGTTATTAAATTAATCTATCAATACTATACAATTCATACACACGAAGGTGATATAAGGCGAATTGTGTATTTTCTCCAGTTAATGGTGAGAGGGGGGTGGTGAGGGGTTGGGGGTTGGGGTGGTGAGGGGTTGGGGTTAAGGGGCACTGCCGTATTCATATATCATGTGCTGAATTATTAACGCATACGTTATCATTCTTTAACCATCTTGTGTCCACTTAACACTTTAATGATCAACTTGGTAAAAAAACGACCGCTACAGTGAGCTTGAGAAATGTCCATTTGCAGGCCAAGAGAAGAACATTCCCGAAAACTCACCACTGGAATGGCTGGCTCGGTTACCGAGCCAGTGATTCCAGTTGTGACTCCTCAAGAATATTCCTCCTGGTCTGCAACTGGACATTGGCCAAGCAGGAATCTGAATTTTCTCAACCTCCACACTTCTGATGAATGTCCACTTGAAGGACAACAGAAATCAATTTTTCGGTAAATTTTCGTTATAAATTTACAAAAGATACTTACCAAAAATCTAAATTTCCTTGAACAGTATTGACAATCAAATGGTTCATTGAAGTAAATAGTATTGTGAGCGCTTTAGTGTCCCGCCGACACAAGATTGGTTAAATTGCAAATTATTACATATACATATACAATAATAATACGGCGTGTAATACGTCGCCGCTGTCTGTAAAAGGCGCCCATCAAAGATGGCCAATGTTTAGCCATGTGCTAAGGATGCCAGAAGAGACACCAGGACAGAGAGCCTTGGAACTCGCCTTACTCGGAGCCAGAAAATGCAAAGCCAGGAGAGGACGTCATTACATAAATCTGCTAAGCGTGCTACGAGGTGACCTCGAGAAAGTAGGACTCGGTACACTCAAGTCAAGATTGGACCTGAGGAAGCTAAGCAATATGGCTGAGGGCAAGACACAGTGGGCAACAGCGAAGAAGGACTGATTGCAGCTGTATGATGTTTCTACTACTACAGCCGCAGGATACAGTAACCATATATACATATACAAAGCTGTTACACTCAATGGACTATTGGGAAATATCGATTACATGTCCTCACTCGCCATCATTATTTTGCCTGAGCATCCTTGAAAAATCAAAGACTTACATATCATGTCAGTCAGTCGGTCGGTAGATCACTCAAACAGTCAGGCTGTTGGTTTGTCTGGTGGCTAGTCTGTTGTTCAGTCGGTTAGACGGTCGGATGGTCGGTCGGTCAGTCAGTTGATCAGTCAGTCGGTTATTCAATCCGGTAGTTGATCTCTCAGGAAGTCCGTACGCTGGCCAGCCAGTCAGTCAGTCAGTCAGTCAGTCAGTCAGTCAGTCAGTCAGTCCATTGGTTGGTTTATCAGTCTCTCTGTTTCTGAACTTTTAAATATCTAACATCCCAGCTAACGTCACTAACTACTTATCACATAGTGGACATGTTTGCCGCGCGTGATCCTCATCTAATGAACGCGACGCGAGCATGCGGTCCTCTGTCTCAAGGGTGGAATCTCGCATTGCTGCTGTGTCATGCAATACTCAATCCATTATCTCCATGTCCACAGACGTCCCCAGGCAATTACATCTCCTCGGCAAATTAGTTTCAAATTATTGAACAGAACATTCATAAGATCATAAATTAATGGGCGTGTCTTGTCTGTAGCGCGTTACTAAGTGCGAATTTGTACACACAACATGTTCCATGGGATATAACTCTGGACTGGATGAATATCTTGAAAACAATTTGACTGGAAGTTGTTGGTGGTCAAATTCTTATCAAAATATTCCTCCAATCCGGAGTTATTGCCCATGGAAATTATTGTCCGGTGGCTTTTAGTAGTCAGACAGTTAAAAGGATTACATCCTGATATATTTGCATATCCTCTTATTGCTAGATACCGTAATCGTCATGATGCATGTTATGCAAACAGCATAATGGCATTATCACATTGCGCGAATTCAAGAGTGGGTAATTATGCTGAAGATGTTTGTATTCTTTTCAAATGACGACAGATAAAAATAATGGAGAGATAATTTAAACTCTTTGGTTCAGTTCATATTAAGAACGCGAACGCGGAGAGCAAAATGTTCATCTAATCCGCGCTTCGTAAATGGATATATCAAGACACTGCGTTTATTAGAATAGGTTAACTATTAATATTATTGTGATGCCAACCTGAAAGGTTATGTAAAATAATAATTTGTACAGTTAGTGATGCTCACAAATCATAATTGAATGTTGGAACTGACGATTTAGGAGGATTAAGCTGATAGCGTAGAAGCGCGCCAATTGGAAAGCAGCTACGCTTTTTAGAAGTATTGGACAATATGCAACAAGGAAACGATATTCAATGCGTTTCCATCAAAAACTATTCTGACACGTCCGATTCTCCATGAATACGTAATATTTGTTAGCGATACAATTAAGGAGAGTTGCGCAATTTATTTCAACAGAGTCTGAGAACTGTCTTTAGTCAGATCCCGGTAACTACCATTTTAAGCATATCATTGCAAGACAATGAACGACAGTCTGGAAGAAGAGCCACTAAGCTCGATTCAGTCGTATGATAAATATATTGCAGATCAGTACCTCAGTGTGACTCTGCCTATCTTGTTATTACTAGGCCTACCAGGAAATACACTGATCATCTTACTTATGTGTAGGAAGCGCATGCGCGGTAACACGGCAGCTCAATACTTAGCGGGTCTAGGCAGCAGTGATTTGTTATATAGTTTAATAGAGGTTGGTGGGTTATTTCTTAGGATCGTTTGTAATGTGGATATGCCTACAGAGTCCGAGATTTCCTGCAAAACATACACATTCAGTAAATCCGTGTGTATTATATTTTCTAGCCAAATGCTCGTATCTTTAAGTGTTACTAGATTTTATCACACGCTGAAGGCAATACCTTCTCGTGGTCACGCATACCTGAGGAAGACACGGATCTTTATAGTTGTTATATTTCTGTTCTCAGTCGGTTACTCATTACCCACTGTATTTATAACTGAAAGTGCAAAACTAGAAAATGGTAGGTACATTTGTGAAATAGTAATTCCAAACGTATCCCTGTATAAACTGTATCATTGGATAAGAGTAACAGTCACATATTCTCTACCTGCATTCCTGGTCGGCTTATTTAACATACTGGCATTAGTAAAATACAAGAAAATCAAGAATAGGCTTCGGCGCACCCGCGAATATCCGGTTCTGCACGCGATCTCATCTCACAAACAACATGAAAACCAGATGATAAAACTCTTACTGGTAGCTTCATTAGGATACTTTGTCTTTGGCGTCTCAGGAAACATCGCGTGGGTATGCACAGTTGTAATGCAGTCGAGAAAGTTCTATGCCTGGGATTATAGGATGATGGCAATACTTTTATCAGTCAATAGTATACAGCACTCTGTTAGCTTCTATATGTATTGCTTAATGGCCCGTGTTTTCAGACAAGAGTTTTTACAAATGTGTTTTTGTAGAAAGGAAAGAACAGTGCACCCAGCCACAAGGAACTCTGGAGTTAGAAATGTAGAGCCAAACACACATGGAAAGATATTTGCCATTTCAGCAGATGGCTAGCTCTCGTTGTAACTTGTTAAGGATGCGCCAAATAATCTGATTATACAGATAGAAGCATACATTTGACTCAATCAAATACGATATGCCTTCCTTTTGTCGTTGTTATATAGCAATTGCATGGCGCCGCCCAAACTATGGCCATATTCATGCAAATACACTTGCTACGTGATGACGTAATTCCGGGTCCGCGTGATTGTTAGCGCGTTAAAACCGGAAATGCAATTTAAAGACAACAATACCAGAATGTGGTTGACCATTTGAAACTAATTCGATTGAGACATTTTTTATGATAGGCATTCCGTCAAATTAGTTTTATTGTATTCAACAGAATATTCATCGCATCATATAATTTGTTTCTGGTCGGTACGTGTTAAAGAATGGGTGAATACAGTTTTAGCTATGACCCATCTTTAGCTAATCTCCACCCACACTTCACCGTGTTGGGATCGGTCGATCGCTGAACTGCCTGACCATTAATTTCCAGAAAACTATACGGGTAAGCTGTTGAATAATCCACGACAGCGACAGAACCCAATCAAATTAGTTTCAAAATATTCAGCAACATGTTTAGAAATGGTAAAGACATACAGCAGCGCTTTAGTCCGTCATCAATTATGCGTGACGAACTTAGTTACGTCACGTAGTTGATTATGATGTCCTATGATTGATGTCATAAATTTGAAAGTTCCAATGCTGGTGATTGTTGAATGAAAAAGCTCAACAACAACGACGACGCCATAAACACAAACATGTGATGTAATAAAAGCAAATAACTACACTTCCGGGTTCACTACATGTGTATGATGTCGGACTTAAAATGAACCATCCTTTGAGTTTTGCTTCTGGACACCACTGTAAAATGTATATCGTCAAATAATTCATTTAACATTTAACATTAACAATTTAAATATTCTCATACTAACCCCGGGGCAATTTGTTAAGAATCTGGTGTCTCTTATGGGTCTAAGTTTCCCCCAAAATTAGGTGCAATTTTGTCCAAATGAGCCCAATCCTAAAGTGTACTATAGCTTACTAGTACTTATCAGTAAGCATTTTATTCGTCTGTTCTGTCATCCATCCTTCTCAATTGTCCTCATCCATCCATCACAACCCATTTATCAACATGAATGAACATGCATGTGATGACGATACGATGACGAAAGAAATTAAATAATATGCATATGCTGACGATACAATGATGACAGTTATTAATGCACATACAAAAGATGACGATACAATGATGACAGTAATTAATGAATATGCAGAAGATGGCGATACGATGATGACAATAATTAATGAATATGCATAGATGATGATACGACGATGACAGTAATTAATCAATATGCATATGATAACGATACGATGACGACAATATTTAATGAACATGCACATGATGACGATATGATGACGACAATAAATAATGCACATGCTCATGATGACGATATGATGACAACAGTGAGTAATGAATATACATATGATAAGGATACGATGAAGAGAGTAATTGATGAATATGCGCATGATAGCGATACGATGACGCCAATAATTAATGAATATGTACACGATAACGATACGATGAAGAGAGTAATTAATGAGTATGTATATGCTAACGATACGATGAAGAGAGTAATTAATGAGTATGTATATGCTAACGATACGATGAAGAGAGTAATTAATGAGTATGTATATGCTAACGATACGATGAAGAGAGTAATTCATGAGTATGTATATGCTAACGATACGATGAAGAGAGTAATTAATGAGTATGTATATGCTAACGATACGATGAAGAGAGTAATTAATGAGTATGTATATGCTAACGATACGATGAAGAGAGTAATTAATGAGTATGTATATGCTAACGATACGATGAAGAGAGTAATTAATGAGTATGTATATGCTAACGATACGATGAAGAGAGTAATTAATGAGTATGTATATGCTAACTATACGATGAAGAGAGTAATTAATGAGTATGTATATGCTAACGATACGATGAAGAGAGTAATTAATGAGTATGTATATGCTAACGATACGATGAAGAGAGTAATTGATGAATATGCGCATGATAACGATACGATGAAGAGAGTAATTAATGAGTATGTATATGCTAACGATACGCTGAAGAGAGTAATTAATGAGTATGTATATATGCTAACGATACGATGAAGAGAGTAATTGATGAATATGCGCATGATAACGATACGATGACGACAATAATTAATGAATAAATATATGATGACGATAAGATGAAGAGAGTAATTAATGAATATGTATATGATGACGATACAATGAAGAGAGTAATTAATGAATGATGACGATACGATGACGACAGTAATTAATGAATATGCATATGATGACGTTACGATGACGACTTTAATTAATGAATATGCACATGATGACGATACGGTGATGACAGGAATTAATGAATATGCACATGATGACGATACGGTGATGACAGGAATTAATGAATATGCATATGACTGAATATTTAGTGTAAGTACTAGATGAATCCGATGTGTAAGCCAATGACGTCATAATCAAGTACGCAACATGTAGGCTGGGGTCACAATCATAATTGACAAACATACTCCGTCATGAACCTGGAATAGTCCGTCAGTTCTACGAATTGTATTTCTTTAACATCAAATACACATTATGGAGACTATTATGAAAGTAATTTGACTGGGCGCTGTTGCATAGGCAGCAACAGAATAGGCAGCAATGGACCCCATTTAAATTACTTTCAAAATAGCATCAGGTTAGTTGTATAGTTACCATGAAATCGAGATTCTAGGAATTCAGGATTCAAAGTATATAAATCGATCCCATCACACGCAAACCAAAGGTGGAGCTTAGCTAGAGCAGGCAGGGCATAGCTAAAGGTTTATTCATCCACAGGTAATCCAATATTCACACCATGTCAGTGAAAGGTCAGTACACTGCCAGTGATTAATTTGTCAAGTAAAGCATTCGCTATTCGACTACAAGTCTTTTGCGGAATATACTAGAACAAGTCACCACCTTTAAACTCTTAGGTGTGACAGTTGACTTTGATTTAAATTGGAAAACACATATAGATAATTTATGTAGGAAGATAGCTGGGCTACTAGCTTTTATGCGAAATAATGTTAAATTAATGAACCAAAAATGTCGAATTATGTTTTACAATGCTTATGTCCTTCCACATCTGAATTACTGTGTTTCAGTGTGGGCTAACTGCTCCAACACTGAATCGGATAGGCTTCTGAAACTCAAAAAAAGAGCAGCGAGACTTATTCTCGGTGCGACTAAAGATACACCAAGTTTATATTTATTTTGTCAATTAAAATGGCTTCCATTTTCGGATGTGGCAGATGTTCGCATTGCAATAATGGTGTACAAGTCACTAAATGATCAGGCACTACAGTATCTAAGAAATTTTTTTACTTATACTTCAGATGTACATAACCGCCCACTCAAATATACCACGAATTCTAACTTATATATGCCAAGATCTAAAACTGATGTATATACAAGAGGCTTTGCTTGTACAGGTACTAACATTTGGAACAGTCTACCACTTAATATACGAGAGACATGCCCACTAGCTGCCTTTAGGTCGAAACTGCTTGCCCTTGTAACCATGTAATTACTTAAAATATATCATTCAATTTACTGTCAGCTCTTTTATCTTGTTTAGTTTGCATAACCTAGAAATTAGGCCAGCCCATTTCCACACAAGTGACATAAGAAGGTAACCTGTTATACAGATTTTTGGTACCATTTTTACGGATGAGCTTTAAAAAAAAAAGAAAAAAAAGAAGAAAAAAAGGCCAACCATACAGGAATGCTATTGAATGTTTTGAAAGTGATTTGACTGAAAAGCATTGTTGCCTAGGCAGTAATGGTTTGGATTCAATTTAATTTCACAAATTCAGCAGAAACATTTTGTCATATCTGATGGGTGCCAGTTTCAGAGATTCACTTTAATTAACTGTATCTTTTACCAATTCAGTAAGATGGTGAAATTCAAATTGTTTGTGTCATCATAGTTGTATATATCTGTATAATATTGTATTTATTTATATTTTGCTGTACAGTTAATCATATAATTTTCTGATTGTAAATATGTTTTCCCAAATGTAAATAATTGAGTGCCTCGGGGAAGAACAGTTAGTTTATTGATCGAGTGTGTACCCTCTTTAAATAAAGATATTATTATTATTATTATTATTATTATTATTATTATTATTATTATTATTATTATTATTATATACAACCTTGCTGCATCAACAGCTCCCGTCAAATTAGTTTCAAAATATGCAACCGCGTTCCCTTATAGTTGTCTTGAAATTGAGTCACTTGACATCTTGAAATTCAACAATTCCGAAGCGGGCGCGTATCCGCCATTTTAGCAACATAAATATTATTATTATTATTATTATTATTATTATTATTATTATTTTTATTATTATTATTATTATTATTATTAATATTATGAGCGTTATGGCTATCAGTGCAGTAAAAGTAAAACACGTTTTTCGCGCGGGGTTGGGGGGAGGGCGGGGGGGGGGGGGTGGCGGTGGGGGGGGGAGGGGTTTGGGGGAGGGTGGTGGATACCAGGTTTCAGTTTTTCTTTTATTACACTGAGGCCGTTTTACGCAGCACATGAGGTCTGAATAATACATTTCTTGGCGGTAGATACTGAGGTTTGTACATCATCATCATCATTATTATTATTATTATTATTATTATTATTATTATTATTATTATTATTATTATTATTATTATTATTGTTTTTATTATTATTAATTAATGAGTAGTAGTAGTAGTAGTAGTAGTAGTAGTAGTAGTAGTAGTAGTAGTAGTAGTAGTAGTAGTAGTAGTAGTAGTGGTAGTAGTAGTAGTAGTAGTAGTAGTAGTAGCAGCAGCAGCAGCAGCAGCAGCCGTAGCAGTAGTAGCAGCAGCAGCAGCAGCAGCAGCAGCAGCAGCAGCAGCAGCAGCAGCAGCAGCAACAGCAGCAGCAGCACCACCACCACCACCAGCAGCAGCAGCAGCAGCAGTAGTAGTAGTAGTAGTAGTAGTGGTAGTAGTAGTAGTAGTAGTAGTAGTAATGGTAGTAGCAGCAGTAGTAGCAGTAGCAGTAGCAGTACTGACAGATTAGGCGACGCTTGTAGTCTTGGTGACCATGGTGGTGATGGTGGCAGTGGTGGTGGCGATGGTGGCGGGGGTGGCGGCGGTGATGGTGGTTGTGGTGGCGGTGGTGGTGGTGGTGGCGGTAGTGGTGGTATCCGTAGTGGCTATGGTGTTGTTCTTGCAGGTGCTAGGGAATTTTTAATTTTCGCGAGTCTTAGGAGTTTGCAGAGTCTGCTTAGTACTGGCTTGTTGAATAATGCAAACAGACCCTTTGTTTTTTCGATTGTATTAGCTCGTCTGTAGTATTCTTGAATATATTTTAATCTTTCAGTGTGATATTTTTGGCAGTGAAATAGGAAATGGTGTTCATCTTCTACAGCAGTGCACGTACTACAAAGTCTATCTTGTCGTTCAATGCCTGCCCATCTTTTTCTCTCTATAGCAAGTTGGTGATTTAATGTTCTAAAGTGATATAATGTTAGTGCATCGCGATGAGAGAGTAATTTTAAATACCTTTCAGGTTCAAATTTAGTCTTTATTTGTTTGTAGAATGATAGACGTGTTGATTTCTGTAGTAAATTGGACCAGTTCTCTATGTATTGTTGTTCTAAAACAGTTCTTGTCTGTTTAACTATTTGTTTGGTGTTTAGTGATTCGCTTCCGAGCATTTCTAATTGTCCGGTTGTTTTCAAGATCTCTTTGAAGTGTTCAACCCATTTGATTGTAATATTTCGTTCTTTCAGGTAATCGGTACATATATAAGAAAGTGTTGATGAAGGTTTTCCATATCACCCGTTTACGAGTCCCGCCCAAAACCTTATCATACTGCATTTAATCGTTATATCTAGAGGAAATACCCCAAGGTCTCCATAGACCATTGCATTCGGCGTACTTTGTTTTAAGCGGAGCGAGTTCTTGAAAATTTTAGTTGGCATGTTTTCAATTGCTTGGTGTTTTCAAAACCCCATGTTTCAGCTCCATATAGAAGAATGTGTTATCATTGTATTAAAAAGTGTAGCTTGCAGATCAATGGCTATATCGTGTTCCCTAATTTTCTTTAGGAGTGAGTACATAGCTTTTGTGCCTTGTTTGACATTTCGTGCCTTACAGCTTGCAAATGTGCCATTTGATTTTAAAAGGATGCCTAGATAAAGGTAATCATCTACAATTTCGAGTTTCTGGTCCGCAATATAAAAGTATTTATCCAAAGTTTTCTTTCGTTTTGAAAATATCACTACTTTGGTCTTTTGGGAATTTACATGGAGTTTCCAGTCAGTGCAGTAATTTTGAAAAGCGTTTAGAGCAGTTTGCAAGCCGTCTGGTGAATCAGCCATTAAAACAGTGTCGCCAACATATAATAAAATTGCAAGATATAAGAGAAGATGTAAATTCTCTTCCACTAGGTGACTTATCGATGTAAGTCCCGGTATTTCCTTCGCGTGTAGATATTCTTCAAGGTCATTTAGAAATATTGAGAACAGGAATGGTGAGAGATTCTCACCCTGTCTGAGACCAATATTGCACATAAAATATTCAGAGTTCTCTTCGTTTAAATTGATAAAAGTTTTGATATTCTGATGCATATTATAAGTGTGGTATGGCCCTCGCGTGAGGGAAATACCAGATCATCCATCCCTGATCTTAACCAATCTAATAACAGCATTTGGTCATGTGACATTACTGAGGGGTAATAATAGCCTACATCTTGAGAAGGGATATCAATGTCTCATGCTTTCACGCTTGATAGTTTATTATCACCTATAATTCGCATATAAATGGATCTATCCAGTTTTAGCCATTCCCTGCCTATCTCTAGCCAAGGTCCACCCCCGCTTTGCCCGTGTTGGGATCAATCGACCCCTGCACTCTCTGAATCTATATTCCCAGAAAAATGTACAGGTAGGCTGCTGAATATTTTGAAACTAATTTGACTAGGTGGCTATTGCTGCCATAGTAAATACATAAAATTCGTACAACGTGACTGTCTATTAAGCATTTAAGATGGACAACTCGAGTCATTTATGGCGCAATTAGTTATGACATCAGCCTACATATGACGAAGTTGATTATGACGTCATATGATTGACCGAGAAACTGGATATATCAATTGCAGCAAGAAATGAATATAGACAATGATGCACTTGTCTATTGACTCCATAATTTCCTATGTTCATAGAAATTTGAGATGAGGCAGAAATCTAAAATTCATCATATGTCTTAGATAGATAGTGAAAGGAATTTAGTAGTTTTGCCTCACATGCAACATACCCTGAAAATCAAGGTTAAGTAAGGTCAAGATGGTTTACTATCAAAATGACCATGTAGGTGGCGGCATATGCTATGTTCACGCAGCTTACAGGAGCTGATGCTGAGCGTTTCGGCTTGGTGTCTGTCTCATTTGCAAAAGTCCCGTTTGCTGGTAATTGACAAACATGTCTATCGATTTCTGATTTACACAAGTTAATCGAAAGGCTAACTCGAAAACACGCTCTTTGAGGGCGTGATTATGAATCGCAACAGAAGTGTTTCTATTCCGCAGTAATTTGCGGACACATTTTAGTCGATTGTTGACTCGCTGATAGGATTATACACCGGTTTTATATGTCCATGCGCTTTCTCAGGTCAATGAAGTCAGCCATGATTTAATTTTAAACCAATCAGAACAACATAGGCTTTTTGTCGGTATATATTCTCACTCACATAAGATATACGTTGGCAGCATTGTGTAAAAGCAACTATGCATGTAGGTTGTTGCGGATTTTGGAATTAATTAGATTGAAGATGCTGCTTCCTTAGACAGCAACACCTTCAAATCAAATGGGTTTCAAATAGTCAAGACTAGTCACCATATCATAAAGAGTGTGTAGCATTGGGACCTATATGCCATCACACATTACACATTAAGGATACCAATATTTTAACGCTAATGTGATGAACAACTGGGCATTATTTTAAGACAAAATAAAGGCACATGTTTGAAAAATGTGGCTATTCAATTTATGGGCTATAATCTATCAGTACAGCGCCGCCTGTGACATGTAATTTACACGCCGTTTGCAACAGTATTTCTTTAAATGTAACTTTAGACAGCAATTCACCCTTTAAGCCTTGAATTTTTTTCTAGAAAATTAAAAAATTTTCAAAGAAAATCTCAATTTTCAGACAAAGAGAAGACTAGTTTTGAAAGTTTAACACTGGAATGGTTGGCTCTGTTATCAAGGCAGTTATTCCAGTGGCAAACTTTCAAAAATAGTCTTCTCTTGGTCTGCAAATAGACATTTCTTAAGACCACTGTAGAAGCCGTTTATGGCTGATATAAGTATTAAATGGCTAATATGCTACACACATCTGAACAACGGATCTGATAATCAATGACGATATGACATGATGTGATTGGAAGGCTCCGAGCTGTCAGTCAAGTATTTGACGTCATAATAAAACGTATCACATGCCTGCTGATGTCATAATCAAAATGACATAGCTCCATCACAAAGATGGTAATGGTTCGTCACGAGTGTCTGAATTGTATGTCCTGGATTAAGCTACTACTTAATAAACATTCTGTTGGATTTTTTGAAACTAATTTGATGGGGAGCCGTTGCTACTACGGGCAGCAACACCCAACGGTCAAATTAATTTCAAAATATTCAAGAGCTAACGTTTATACATAGCTAAAATGTGGATTCTGCGAATTCAGATTTCATAGTTTCAAATCAATTCCAATACGCGTGCTGTGCGCTTGGAGCGGAGCTAAATATGGGCGAGGTATGGCTCGAAATAGATCACTCCTATGGACCACCCCACGTTGATTTTATCTTAGTGACTGTAATTTGTTTATCATTGTCTAGTAATAATATTTGGCCATGTTTTCCTATGTTGTAGCGTTTCATAATGCGTATGCACATGATCTGACTAGCAGAAACGTAATACTGACATGACTTCCTTCCAGTTATTGGAAACAATACTTCAACTCATTTATTATAATCAGAGAATATCTGCAGATCTACATTAATCATCATACTCCTAGCTGTTGCCAAACAACGCTTTGTTCGGCAAAATTAAGGACACGAATGTGAATCCTATAGATCTTAAGAAATTACATATTGTCAGCTAAGAGCCTGCCATTACCCGTCGAGTGTCTGGTGTTGGTTCGGAGTCTGCTACCTCCATGATTATATTGCCATCCAGCCGCGGCATCCAAGACCACTCCTGGGTTTTCTGGCATTGTCCATGTCAAAGCTGTGTATATTGACACTACATATTTCCGTATATTTATTCATTTGATTATCATATACACTGATCACGGCCAGTCCGCGGAAACTAATGCGTGGCGATAGATGCCATTGTTCGAGTTTATCAATATAAAATAATTTGGAAAAATAAGGGAAACTGTTCGTCCATGTTCATACTATGATTAAAGATTTACCACGAGAATGAGTAGGTCGATAACCAAGCCACTCATTTCAGTTGTAAATGTTAAAAAATAATCATTTCCTGATCTACCAGAGTCACTATTCTCTGTGAGGAAATTCAAATATCTTGATCAAATTTGAGCTTTAAAGGGTTAATACAGTTACCCCTCTCGTGCTGAAACCTCCCAAATCCGGTCTCTTCAGAGACGTTGAGGAATGTCGATTTGCAGGCCAAGAGCAGACTATTTTTGAAAAAATTCGATACTCGAACCGGTCATTCCAGTGATAGTGATACATTTTCAAAAGAAGGTTTCACTTGGCCTACAAATGGGCATTCAGTAAGCAAATACCTTTATTTATTTTTTTTTATCAAACTTAGTCATTAAAGAGTAGAAACCTTTGTTTTTAATGGTAAAAAAATTTGTTTTTCAAAGACGGTTGTCAGGTAATCATAAAACCCCAGTACAACATCATATAAAAGCGAGCGCTTTTATTTGATAAATACCTTACTATATTACATTAACACTTCCATGACGAAGCTGGCCCAAATCGAACACTCCCATGGCCTTGAGAATGTCAATTTGCAGGCCAAGTGAGGAGTATTTTTGAAAATATGCCACTGGAATAACTCGCTCGGTTATCGAGCTAGTCATTTCAGTGGTAAACTTTCAAAAATAATCTCTTGGTCTGCAAAATGGAAATTCTATAAGCAGATATTTTAATTTTCTTGACCAAATTTAGAGATTACAGGGTTAATCCATGATATACAGATGTCTCCGTTCAAGACAACGCTAAAGAAAATATGTTGAATATTTTGAAACTAATTTTCAATTACGAGCTCCTGCTGACATATGAAACAACAGCTCCCAGTTAGATTATTTTTCAAAATATTCAACAGAATAATCCGTAGACTGTAAAGAATTCGTAGTTTCTGGCCTGAAATTAGTTCCCAGATAACAATGTTGGCCCAGTGTATGTTGTAATATTGGCCCAATGTTAGCTGTCTATGTGTCCCAATGTCATTCTGCTCATTGGTCTAACGTTGGACCAATGCATTACATTTGAAGAAATATATAATATATTTAACACATTGCAAAATTGAGGGATACATTTAAAGGAATGTGCCAAACCCGTTTGCCAGGTACCATGTCGAACCAAAAAGTTGGTTTGCACGGTATTTCAGAGTAATACTATTTATGAGAAATTGACATTATTCATAGGTGATTGCCAAATCTTTATGATGGTTGTCACAAGTCATATTGAAATTATATTACAGGATAGCAGTTTCTAGAAGGAAGATACTATTTAGACCACATAATTGCTCTCAGACGTATAACTTCTTACTAAAAAATAAGCTTCATCGCGTTATTCCTAACATGAACTTAGCTTACTCTATTAAATAATGGGCTATCGAGTTACTGAGTTACCTGCCTTGAGGAATGAATGTTTATTTAAATGCTATTATCCAAAATAATTAACAAATATTAACAAATATGCCTACATTGACTTATTGCAGCTGTTGGCCTAACAACTCTAACCCAACTGTCATTTCGCCACTGTTATGCCAACGTTGGACTAATACATGTGCATATCATTACTAAAACTCAACTGTAATTTTGCCACTGTTATGGCAACGTTGACCCAGCACATCATTGCCAATGGTGCCAACCAATTGCCAACGTTGACCCAATGCCCAATAGCCAACGGCGACCGTGCCAAATAATCTCCAACATTGGCCCAATATAGTAATGCTATCTGGGTTAAAGCTGCACATTCACACAAGTATTGCAATCTCAGATAGAGACTTGTGTGCAATAAAACCCAAGTTCTCCGATGTCCACAGAATATCAGAATGACTTTGTGCAACTCATTTTCCCTGCCACTCGGGTTCTAATCGAGGAATCCAGTTGCAGCTATGCCCCGCCCATTTCTAGGTAAGCCTCACCCATGCCGTGCCCGTGTTAGGATCGATGTGTCCTTGTACTCCCTGAATCTCAGTTTCCAGAAAACTATACAGATAAGCTGTTGAATATTTTAAAACTATTTTGACTGGGTGCTGTTCTGGCCTATGGCAACAACCGCGCACAAACAAATACGTTCCAAAATATTCAACATAATATTTATTAAATACTAGAGACCTACGATTCATACAACTTGATGGACAATTAAGCGTTTGTGATGGCTAAATCACGTGACTCCTGATGCAACAGATGTTTCCCGCTTTAGCTATGCCCCGCCCATCTCTAGCAAAGCTCCACCCACACTTCACCCGTGTTGGGTTCGATCAATTACGGAATTCCCCAACTATTAATTTCCAGAAAACAATATAGGTAAGTTGTTGAAGATTTAGAAACTACTTCGACTGGTAATGTTGCTGTATATTAAATAATAAAGACATAATTCGTATAGCAATGCTTAGGCCGTCACCAAATATCCGTTCCTACGTACTTATCTACTTTATCCATGACATCATTGTTACGTAGTTGTTTATGACGTCATATTCTGGATGGACACATTGGAAAGGTCCATTGATTATGGCACCAGCCTACATGTGACGTATTTGATTATGACGTTATATGATTGACTGAGAAACCTGTTTTATCAATTAGGCATACGAGAAGCGTATATTACAAGATGGACAGGCTTGCATGACCTGCTTATAACGTAATCAACGATTCTAGGAAAACACCATTCCGTTTTGCCCGAAGGAAGTGAGGGAAATACAAAGGTTGCGCTGGTCGTACAAGCCAGTATACACCGAAAAACATTTGTACAGCAAATTTCTCACCAATCCGATCGGCGAATTAAATATCCATCAGATCAGGGTATGTATTTATCACACTACAGTGATCTGCAGTTTGTCAGCGTGTATTTTCACAATGTAGTTGTACAGTGTTACTAGGTTAGACATTTGCGTGGGTGTCTGTATTGAGAGAAATGCGATTTGTGTTTCTCCTGACTGAGGCGATGCATTGAAAGCACGGGTCGTACAAGCCTTCGATCTTGTGTAGTGCATTTACTAATTTACTAGTTAGCCATCAAACCAGGGTCTACATCTCATCACAAAATAACCGCATTGATCCGCAAACCGTATCCTGTCTTTTCAGCATGACGATTTTGTCAATATGCCAATCAGCGTATTGTTCTATCCGGTCTTCAGCCAACATCCCAAAATTCATTGCTCTTAGTAAAGTTTAACGTTAACCGGAACACTGTTCCTTGTACAGGTTCCGGTTAACGCTAAACAGTAGTAAGCACAATTCATTGTGGGAAGTTAGCTGGAGACGGAATACTAATTGTGGACCTGTACTTTGATAGATGTAGGTTGAGTAAGTCATTATCGTTGCTGTATTTTACCCCATTACTCGTTGTATCGATTCTATTTATCTTTATATATTATAAATTAGGTTGATTAATTAAAGGTCGATTCCAGAAAATATACCTCTTGGTCAGGTAATTGGTTTAGACCATAGACATACAATAGGAATAAAATGGACGTCCGCATGCTTTCTCTATTGGACGATATGTCTCTCCCGCCGGTGACTTGAATTCAGTAAAACTCCAGTGCGACTTTGACATATCGAAGCAAGCTGTCAGCAACAGCTGTTCAGCGAGGGTGTTCATTTCATCTCCAGGTGTGTTCATTTCATCTCGGCAATTTGTCAACAACTCTCAGCCGATTGTGACGTTTCTCAGTACTCTTCTCATTCTAATCACTAGTTCCCGGTCCAATCTACGTGCTCTAAAATACGGTTCCAGCCTACATAACAGAGGGACGTAAGCAGAAGAGAGAGAGAGAGAGAGAGAGAAAGAGATAGAGAGAGAGAGAGAGAAAGAGAGAGAGAGAGAGAGAGAGAGAGAGAGAGAGCGAGAGAGAGAGAGAGAGAGAGAGAGAGAGAGAGAGAAAGAGACACTCATAATTCTAATTTATTTATATATTTGTATCGTAAATAAAATTTGGTTGGCTACATTAGTTTGATATTCTAATTGAGTAGGCAATAGAATTCGCAACACAAAATAAGATTTTGTTAGTAATATGATATACGCAGATACACAAGATCTGGCGAGCAAATACTGGATTCTGAAATTCCGCATTTGAGAGAGTCATGAATTCTCGGTTCTTCACATATACATCTGAGTCAACCATGTCGACGTGTGTCACTTTGCTTGTTTTGCCAGTCTTCGTACCGATAGCACACCGAAACTGTTTGAATTTGGCTTTACTTTTGAAAGTGGGGTAGTGACGTGTCTTCCACGAAATCCTTGATATAAGAGACGTATTGGAACATACATTTTCGTGGCTGGTTCTATTCCCAATCCTTAGTGCTGCTCAGATATTCTATCAGCTCACCAACCCTAGTTACCAGATTCGTAAAGTATGAGGACCACGAGAACCACGGACCACCCAGTCTTCTGGATATTTCTCTTCACAGCAATAGAGGGATCCATTTCCAGCTATTCCCTGCCCTTCTCTAGCTAAGCTCCGCCCACGTTTTTCCGCGTGATGGGATGGATTTGTACACTTTTCTCACTGAATTCTCAGAATACATTTGCAATATAATAATATAAGTAAGTTGATGGGTTTTTTAAACTACTTTGTCTGCATGTATTACAAACAGCATAGTCAGACCAGCTCACAGTGTCTTTGATTCTAGTCACCGGGCACTATCGTATTGCAATGTAACTATGCAGTACCGTATCTGTTGAATAGAAGTCTCTAGAAGTCTGTTTGTCCGGGCGTTGTTAATAGCTCAATAGACACATAGAGGCATACCAATAGAGACGATGGCATTTCACGGACTTGTTTTCTCCGTTAGCAATGGTTGGGTAATGCGTTGTTTTTTAATCTACTTTGATTATGACTTAACCAGCCTATAAATGATAGCATGGTTTGGAAACAAAACCAGAAGCCTGAGTTTAAGTTTCCAATTAAATAAAAATAACATATTGACGTCTCTGCTGACATGACACAGACTTTCGTTATGGTTGGAACTGCGGCACCTAGATCCACCCCATCTATAACCGTACACTTCACCAGCTACATTTATATAAGAGAAATGTACACAGTTACCGTTCCTCAATCTGGAGCTGATGGACCTGATGGCACTACAGAGTAATTTACAGTGATGGTTATATATGATAAATATTAATTAGTTATAACAGTTGGGTAACCGGCTTCGTGTTAGCATCTTGAGTACACACATGCCAAATAGTACCGGCTCAGCGCGGCCCGTCTCAGGAGAGATACCTTCCTAGTGATGGACGTTTTCAGTTTATCCATCCATCATGTGACGTCACAAGCAACTACGTGGCGCGTAGGATGGTATCATAACCAATACGCCATGACTGACTTGACTTAGTCCGTCTTAAACGCTTAATAATCCGACACGTTGTACGAATTGTATGGCTTTACTATTTAATAAACATTCTGGTGAATATTTTGAAACTAATTTGATTGGGCACATTTCCTGCCATAGGCAGAAATAGCACCCAGTCAGATTAGTTTCAAAGAATATTCTGGAAATTAATAGTCAGTGAGTTCATGGATCGATGGATCCTAGATAGAGATGGCCGGAGCATAGCTAAAACTGAAAAGATCGATTAGACTAGGTGTCCTGTGGCAGTACAACTACATTTAAATCTTGAGCATACATCCATTATAACGAAAGCTATTCATTATTATAAGATCTTATTTACCCATTTGGAATTAACGGTTCCATTAAGACAGCCCATGGTGGTACAAACTCTCCACGGTCTGGCAGGCTTAGTGAGATGTCATATTATTATGTCCACATGTTTTGAAAAATGATGGGATATTGGCATCAGCTCCATCTGTTTGTCCGTCTGTCCAGCTGCTCGCCTGACTATCTGCTCAGAAACAATTTTGTGGAATTCAAATAATTTGTTATGGGATTTCCACATTTGAATGCAGGATGTGCGAGGAGATTTGTATTAGACCACATCCAGAGGATTGGAGATGTATGATTAACTAAATCCGTGAATGCATATTAATTTGAGATTGTGCGCCTACGACCGCGCATTTTAGTATTAATTATTAGAATTCAGTTGTGGAGATGCTGATGCAGACACACGTAGAAGTTGAAACATATAAAGCCGCTGCCCTTTTCACAGTTTTAAGAGAACCGCGGTCCCATGAAAATCTATGATTTAGCACACCTGCTGGTAACTCCCGCCTGGAACTATACCGCGAGCGTCGCCGCTCTCCCAGTGCAGATGAGCATGAACGTGGATACGGAAACGACCAACGGTTTGGTTAACCAATTGAGTAAGATCGCGCTTTTATCCCAATACGGTGGCCATGTCAATTCATCCTGGGATGGACGTCGGATGCCGTATTACCCATGCGGATGTAACTACAGTTAAGCCGTCCAGTCTCTGAATCAGGGGAAATATGGATTTGAAATGAATTCATCATATCATTAATTACGGAAGAACTGCTTCGCTAATTTAAATAATACAATCAGTCGACATTTGCAATTAGATATCCAATACTGGCAATTCTCTATTAAACAATTTATATCTGTTTGAATCATTGACCCTACTTAGACTCAATTATTTAGGCAAACTGTGCACACCCATACATATAAATTCAAATTAACTACATTGATTAGCAATGAAATGTAGGTAGCATTGCATTATTGACTTGAATTGCTAACAACTTGGCCTTGTCATTGCCTGATAATGCGTACGAGTGGGCCAGTACTGTGCCAATATCGGACGTATTGCGTTATCAGGATAACAATCTATTCTACGTATATTTCTTCAGCCTAGTAAGGACGACAATGCAAACTTGAAGCGATACTAATGATGTCGTCAACACCAACTAATAGAAATGCGTACTAATAAATGAGGAAGACATAGATGACAACCGTGTCCATTGGATATTAATCAAATGAGTCGTAATCATATGGTCAGCGCTAATTACAAGACGCAGTTAATTAGTTGCTATTTCAGCAACAATCTCCATCTGCTAATAGCGTTGTCTAATGTACTAAGGCAGCAGAACCCAAAAGGGTTGGCAAGCTACATGGTTGTCATCTAAAAATCGACTAATTCACCTTTCCAGAGTATCCATCGATGATCTGACGTCATATGACGTCATATTCAGCTAAGCGGCGTATATGATGACGCCATAACTATTACGTCGTAAATGAATTCTATCTGGCCCGTCTGTACTTAATAGTCCGACACGGGGTATAGCTAAAAATGGAAAGGTCCATTGGGTTACTCAGCTGTGATTAGTTTATTCGCTGTCAGAATAGACGTAACTAATGTATGATTCAGTAAGATATGCACAACTAATACATTGGTAACAACAGTGAATGGTCGTCTCCCTGAATACAAATATGTTACATATTTAACATAAATTAATGTATGATTCCGTTCTGTCACTCAAATATCTGACGTCATAATCAAACATGTCACTTGTTCTGACGTCATAATCAACATAATATAAAACGTCACCAACGTCACCTCACTAAGGGAGAACAGGCCCAATGTCCAGAGATAAGAGTCGCCGAGCACTTCAGTGAAAGACGCCCGTCACAAATGTGTATGGATTGTATGTCTTTGGTGAATTTACAATTTAATAAACATTTTGTTGAATATTTTGAAACCAATCTGACTGGAAGCTGTTACTGTCTTAGGCAAAATATTCAACAGCTTACCTGTGGTAGCCGAGTGGCTAGAAGCGTGTAAGTAACTCAAATGTTGACAGTTCTCCTGGCGAGCCGGCAATGTGTCCTTGAGAAAGACTTCACTTTGCGTTGCTCCAGTCGAAATCATCCCTTTTCAGATGCTTGTTTATTGTTGACAATTCGCGCCATGAATAACATAAGGTCGCAAGTGACATTTCTAGTGAATCTTTAGTTGGTAAAACGGTAGCAACTAACATGATAATGCGCTTGGAAAACAGTGACAATCACATGGCAGCATGTCTAAACTATTCTCAGATGATTACTAACGCAAGCTCCTAAGTGCACTATTTAGAGAAGCACAAGGTCGCAAGTGACATCCGGGCATGCGCAAACAACACTTCCGGTTTAGCGCGAGGAGGAGGCATGGCTTCAGGGAAAAGAAAATAGCTCACATTACTCCAGGTTATGCCTGCAATCAGTACTCCATATTCAGAACCAGTTGCTGAACAGTCCAATTATAGTGTTATCATAATTACTGCCAATACTGGAATGCCAGAACCTGTTGAGGAAGGGAAAATTGTGGCACGCTCGATACTGCTGAATCTGGGATGTTAGGCCTTGCTGCTGAATAGGCCAATGGTACCAGCGTTGGCACTGCTGAACCTGGGAGCTCAGAGTGTGGCTGTACTCAACAACTGAAGAGTGCCGTCAACATGCAAAGCAATGCCCAGGCTAGCAAGCATCAGCCCTTTCGTGGGCGGAAACGTGCTCGAAAAGAAGAGCAGTGGAAAAGGTACATTAGAATGAGGGCACGCAACTTTGGTGATGAGTACGTACCGCAGAGGAACACGTGGAATGAATACGTATCACTTACCATCGTGTGTGGGCGACATGTTAATCGCTGTAACGAAATGCTGCCCATTGAAAAGTAACATGTCTTGTTTAGGAAGTATTGGCAGATGGGAGACAACCATTGCCAGCGGGACTACATGTATATATTTATCGATGTCCTGGGCAAAAAGACTTCACGAAAGACAAAGGTAGATAATCACGGGGTGGGGGAGACTGTCACCTATACTGGGCGACATCGGTCGAGTAAAGGGCAAGTCAACATCCATAAAAGTGGAAAACACCCCTAGCTATGAATTACCCGATATGGCTTAATATGCATGAACGTGTTCAGTAACATGGAAACCCATTTCTAGAAATGGAGTATGCTTATGCCAAGAGTAAGTACAAAGACGAGAAGTTCCTAGAAAAGAAGTGGCTAAATCCATGATACTGACGAAATACACTTAGACTGACAAGGTCGGCAGTAAAATTTTGGCAAATTTGGACAATATCAGTGTACATGGGGCAAATAGTAAAAATAAAACTGTACACCCTCAGACTTAATGTAACAAAAAACAAATGTGCTGGTGAATTCCTTAGACGGCTGATTTTTCACAATTCCTCTGTTTAAAACTGAAATTTCACAAATGTAACACAATTCCATTCGCAACCTTGTGTTATTCAATGGACAACTTACTAGTTGAAATGCGCCACATTTCGTAAGAAACCCCAGGAGAGGCCCCGCCACCTTGCGTAGGGTGGTGATAGAATATTCGCAGATTCGAAAACCGAGTAAACGGACATAATCGAAGCTACAATGCATGTCAACGCATTGCCTAGAATATTAAATTCACTACGCTCTGTGATGATTAACTCAAATTAAGCAACGTTGTTTTACAGGCTAAATCTGTGGCATTTGTCGTGTTTCTGCTATTCGTCATAGCTGTTGGATTCGGCGTGGCCTATTTAGCCATCCTACATCCTGGGAATCCGGATACAGGGTCGGACTCCAAATATGGGCTACTGGTATTTTTTCGTCCATTTTGGCACATTTTTGGCTTCTTACAATTGGATCAAATGCACGAAGGTAAGCAAACTTTATCGTTTCTGTTTATAGTTCATCGCCATGGTAAAAGCGGCGGCGACGACGACGACGACGACGACGACGACGACGACGACGACGACGACGACGACGAAGACGACGACGAAGACGACGACGACGACGACAACGACGACGACGACGACGATGATGATGATGATGATGAGGGGGATGGATGAGGAGGAGGAGGAGGATGACGACGACGACGACGACGACGACGACGACGACGACGACGACTACGAAGACGACGACGACTACGACGACGACTACGAAGACGACAAAAACTACTCTTCATATTGCAATTTACTACCTGCAGAAATGAAAGATACTGCATACCGGTCATGTGCAGAAGAGAATTTCGACATGTTTGATCCTGAGACATGGTCAGTATGCTACAGTGGTTGGATGGCGCCTATTCTGGCTGCGCTATTCGTGACCTTGGCACATCTAGTCTTCATCTCATTCATTATTGCTATGGTTTGGTAAGACTGACAACGTGCATAACTCCTCTCCTTTTAACTCTTTCCTGTCTCCCTCTTTCCTCTCTCTCTCTCTCTCCTGCTCTCTCTCTCCCTCCCTCCCCCTCCATCCATCCCTCTCCCTCCCTCTCTCTCACACGCACGCACGCACGCCCGCGCACGCACGCACGTACGCACGTACGCACGCACGCACGCACGCACGCGCGCCACGCACACTATCTCTTTCCAATCTGCGCAATCGCTCTGTCATTCCTCTCGAAATTCCTCTCACCCTCTCCGATCTCTCTCTCTCTCTCTCTCTCTCCCTCTCTCTCTCATTCACCCCTAAGGCCGGCCAGCCATCACTAACCCCTCTCTCGCTCCAGTCTCCCATCACCCCCTCCCCCACCCCACGTTCGTTTATCTCTCCCTCATCCCCCCCTCCCTCTCTCACCCTACATCCGTCTCCCCAACTCCCTCTCTCTCAGCCCATCTCCCCCACTCCCTCTATCCCTCCCTCTCCATTTCCCTCCCCTCTCCCGCCCCCCTCCCACCTCCATCCCTCCGACTAACTAATAAATTGGTTACTGTTGTGGGTGCGGTCGGAGTTCAGTGTGGCCATCGTATTTATGTAAACGGTTTCTATCTTAGAGAGAAACAGGCTACATCACCACTATCATCACGATGAACAACGGGGAACACGCTTAGCTGAAAATAGGAAATTGATTAGACACAAACAGCGTTGACATATCAGATCGTTACATGCGTCCAATCCTCATCGTCTGAAAAGCCAGATGGGCTGTTTGCGAGATATCAAACTTGATCAAGACCCGGTCCAGAGATAATAAAGTCCGAAAAGCTTCCAAACATCGTCGAAAATAGAATGTAATTCAACTTTCCAGAGTACCCACCCATCATATGACGTCATAATCAACTGCGTGATGTGTACAATGACATAATAATGAATGACGTCATGAATGGCGTCGATAAGTACGTCACGGACGCATATTTGATAACGGCCTCTGCGTTGTTGTATAAATTGTTTGCTTTTACTATTTAATAAATATTCTGTTGAATATTTTGAAACTAATTTTACTGGGCGCTGTTGCTGCCATAGGCCTATGGCAGCAACAGCGCCCAGTCAAATTAGTTTCAAAATATTCAACAGCTTCCCTGTAGGGCCTTTACAGTTATCAGGAAATTGATAGCTAGGGCATTTGGGGATCGATCAATCCCAACACGGCGAGGTGTGGGTGGAGCTTAGCTGGTGATGGGCGGGGCATAGCTAAAAATGGAACGGTCCATTCCGGCTGTTTGTGATCACCAATCAACACCTCATTTATGGATGAATTTGAGGAATGTAAAATAATAGATCAATGGTGAAGGAAGTAACGTAGAATATGAAAGAATGAGAGCGATGTTGGCAAATTGAAAGATAAAATAGCATATCACTCTATCGTACGATATGGCGGTGACATATAGTTTCTGACACGAACCGTTTCCATGTTACTATAATGGCAGTTTTATCAACGGTTCGACAGCGTTCACATACGGTTTACATTTCCGGTGATAACCGATAAATTTGGTAAAGCGCTGTCTTGAAATCATACTTGATTAATTCTTCAACAGCTGGAATTCTAGTACCTCAATTTCAAAACAGATATGTAAAGGAAATTTGATGAATATTTCGAAACTGACTTAACTAAAAACTTCCGGGAAAATTGGTTTCAAAATAGTAAACATATAGGCCTATTACGCATGATAAAGACGTAGGATCCCGTCTGGCGATCGCTATGACGTACGCAATCTCCTTTACTCCTCGTTGCCACTGTCCACCCAGGAGTATAAATTGGTACCAGTGTAAAACTTGAGAAGTTACCAATAATAGACTAAGATAAAATCAGCCGACATATATGTTGCGAATGAGATCTGGAATCAGGGACTCGAAAGACGCCAACCAAGCCAATAACTTCGAGAATTTCTCGCTTCAGGTCTGTGACGTTTGGAGGGTTAGGCCCATTGTTATATATCAATGTATACGCTGTGCGGCCGGATGAATAAACGTTGTGCTTGGATAAACCACTGATCCAAAAATACGAAATCTTACTTTCCACTTGAAAAACATTTTGCTTGATTCTTTAAAATGAAGTGTGACTAATTTGAGGAGTTTCTGGGACAGACAGTTAGGTTGGATTCAAGATATTCAATAACTTACATGTATTATTGCCGATTACTCACCCGCCAGGCCATCCACCCAGACACCTACATGGACACCCGCCCACCATCTGCCAACACACCTACCAACCCGTCCGACCACCGGTCTCTCCTCTAGATCGCATGTATGCCAACACGCCCGCCACACCGCCCCCCCCCCCCCCACCCCCGCCCCGCCCGCCCGCCCGCCCGCCCGACCGACCGACCGACCGACCGACAGACAGACAGACAGACAGACAGACTGACAGACTGACAGACTGACAGACTGACAGACTGACAGACTGACAGACTGACAGACTGACAGACTGA